>QRFJ01000187.1:277403-470732 GCA_006176705.1 Cocos nucifera
GACCTTCCTTCTTGTTCTTCAGGGTGGCCAGGTAAGTAGGGCAGTTCCACTTCCAATGGCCGCTGTTGCAATGAAAACACTTTCTTTGAATCGGCCTTCTTTCTTCGGCTCTGCCTTCTCTTCTTTGATCCTTCCACCTTTTGCTTTTTCACGACTTTTTCTTTCCATAAGACTTTCTTTTGGAAGAAGTCCGTTCCATAGCAGGAACTAAGCCTTTAGAACCTTTCATAGAAAGCTCAGCGGTAACCAGCATATTCATTAATTCGGCCAAGAAATTCTGAAGTTTATGCATGTGGTAATTCATGATGAATTGCCCATATGCATCAGTCAAGGATTGCAGAATAATATCGTTCTGCAGGTCCAAGTCTAACTTCACACCGAGCTTCTCAAGCTCTTCCATGTCCTTGATCATTGTTAGATAGTGATCTTGGACTGACTGTCCATCACGCATCTTAGCCTTAAAAAGTCGTTTCATGACTTGATATTTGGCTGCGCAACTCTGTTCACTAAATATCTCCTGTAGGTGAGCCAATATTTGGCGAGCAGTCCTGATATCCTCATGTTGGCGCTGGAGCTCATTAGACATTGAGCCCAACATGTAATATCTGGCCTTATTATCTTCGTCTATCCATTTCTCTAGAGATGCTCTCTGCTCAATAGATGGACGGGCCGCTAAGGTGGGAGGGTCCTGGTCCAGTACATGGGTTAACTTTTCGAAACCAAAAACTATTTTGTAGTTCCTGAGCCAATCTTTATAATTGGATCCAGTCAGTCTATGTGTGTCCAGGATACGTGCCAATGGATTGGACGCAGACATTTTCCTATGGAGAGTCAAAGATTCTAGTTAGATACTGTAATTTTGACTTGACCAATTTATTTAGAGATTTTATTTTTAAATAAATTAGCTCCCACTATTTTCTCGGATCCCTACGCTCCCTCAGTAGAGATGCAAAAATTTCCATGATTAATGATTTCTAGTGGGTGGTGCGGTCTCACCAACTGACTCATCACCTTACCTAATAGTTATTGGTGATGGGTTAGCCAATGAGTGAACAACTCTTGTTCAATGATTCTCTAATCATGGTGCACCCAAACTTGGTCTCTAATTCATGAATCTCACTGTATCCAGAATATTGATCCACTTCTTAGTTAAGTCAGACCCACCATTTGCATAGACTGGGTTCCTAATTGAGTCTCTCACCGTATCCGAAATATTGAGCCCAACTCATCCTCCAGCCCATAGCATCCAATGCCTAATAGACATGGTTGCATCTTTCCGATGCAACTGAGCCACTGTAGCCAGCCGAGAACAATCAACCCTGGGAAGGGCCCGCACATCTACAATGGTGGAAGACCTCAGACTTAATCTTTTCTTAGAAAGAATTGATTCAGGTCTCATTAAACTAGACTTGGCTTAGTCATAACAATTATGACTAACCTAGTGGCATGGGTTAGCTCAGATTATTGACCACCTCAGATCAGAACTGTGTCAAAAGATATGGCCAGGTAAGTGAGACCGGTGGAAGGAATATGCCATTAACACGTATAAGAATGCATTCAGGTCGAGTATCTTCCAATTAAAAACCAGTCGGTCGTATGTGCCAAACTTATCTTAGACACCAAACTGTTGAGCCAGAACCAATTGGATTTGCCTACAATCCAGACTCTAACCTCTGAGCCTAATTAGGTCTTGCTTGATCGTGACTCGATCATGACCCAGACTTAATCCTATTAGGCTGGTCAATTTAAGCATTGTTGATCCCATCTAACCAACTCTTGATTCGGTTTGATCAACCGCTTAGACCTAATTGAGCTACCCAAGCCCGAAACCCAGTATTATGAATATGTCTTAGATCTAAATTCTTTAATTTTAGACCTAATTAATATTCATTCAAATTAATTCTTAATTAAGTAGGGTTCATAAACAAAATATGCACAATAAATCCTAGGGTTTCAGGATCTAGGGTTTTGCAGAAAGTAAGTTTTGGATTTCTGATTAAGGACGAAACATGCAGCACCTTACACCATAAGAACACCCATCGAATGGGAAGAGAGGGCCTTTAAATCCCTTCTTCGTTCTATGACGGACGGCCAAGAGGAACGCCTTAATCAGGAACATTCAATACTACAAAATAGTTTTAGATCTATATCATATATCTCATATATAAATAGATCTATTATGCATATTTTGCATACATCTCATGTATCAAATCATGCATATTTTCAGATCTAAATTATCTCATAATAATCTAAAAAATTAGATTTAAATTGATCTAATCAAAATAAATTCTAATCTGGACAATTATGTAGAACTATTCTACAACTAGTCTAGACATGCATCAATCATATCTCATATGATGTTTAAAATTAAATAATTTTTATTTACTATTTTTTAGATGTTATTATAATACTTATAATATCAAAAAATAGTAAATAAAAGGATCTAAAATATGATTTAATTAGATTAAATCAAAAACATGTAAGACTATTCTATAGAGATATTCAATTCTAGAGCTAGTCATGCATATCTTCTAATCTTAGATCCAAATTATTTAATTTTAATTTTTTATGATTTAGATCTGATCAATCTCATGTGACATCTAAAATTAATTATTTTTTGATTTAAAATAAATTCAAATCAGATCTAAACATTTTAGAAACCATGGCTCTGATACCAGTTGAAGGGAAATCCTGATTTTTCGGTCAGGTTCGTTCTGATCTGATCAGATCAAGAGATATATTTCAAAAAAAATTTTCTTTAATCTATATCAGATTTAGGATATTTTAGATCTAATTATTATTATTTTAATAAATAAAATAAAATAAGAATAAATTAAATCAAATTAATTTACCTGATTTGGATAATCCAATTATCCATTGATGATCCTGTATGCAGCGGAGTTCTGGATCTAGCCATGCAAGCGCCTGGCATCTACCATATCCACTTGGGCTGAATCTAGAGATCTCTTCTTCTCTATCACATCTCCAAAAATATCTAGATCTAATCTGGAGGATCTTCAAAACTCCTCTGAAGATCAGCAATACGTCCTTTGCAGCAGTGCAGCCTTCTTGCTTTTGATCGCCTTTCTTTTGATCTGATCGCACCAACCAAGCTCCAAAACTAGGAAGTGGAGAGGAGACAGGAGAAGAAGCTTTGGCAAGGGAGGAGGAGAGGAGAAAAAGGAGTACAAAACTCCTTTGGCTTAGATAGGATAACTTATTTATGATAGTAAAAGAAGAACGTTAGGTTCAATCGAGTGCTAGCACGATTTTCTTGAACCTAATTGAATCTCATTCAGATCAATTGAACTAGATTAGTTCAATTGATGATCACCAGATTCAAACCCTTGTTTGTATGTGACCCAGTTAGGTTCAGTTTCTGTATGGTAATGAGATATGTCATGATCTCTATCATCGACATCATCAAAACTCCTTTCGATGGATCAGAACTCTTCTAATTCGAACAGCTAGAATGATCGATCATCTAAATCATTCTAATTGCTCCCAAAATCCACCAGTGACACCTAGCAGTATATGGTGGCAAACCATCAGAGCTGAATGTGAACCTCTTGGTGCAGCTGCCTGTGTGATTCAATTCTTCTATCTTGAGCCCCGATCAGATTAGGGTTAAGGTAAACTCGTCAAACCCTAGTCTCTGTCATATGATATAATCATTCGATTCGAGTCCGATGTGAAAATCTAAATAGAAACTCTTTCTATTATTTCACTCTACCATGGCCATGGATTTCAGGACTTGATTCTCATGATCATCATAGGACTGCTCCTCTACCACCGAGGTAGATAGATTCCATCTTGATGCCATCCAGTTCCTACAATGAACATGCTATAGCCAACATACACCTCAGGGTTCCATATGGCTAGGAGATCGAGTAATGGTGTAGTCAAACTATAACACCCTCAAGGTGAACTGCCGATGCACCTCAGGTCAAAGAACCAGACACACTACTACAGCATCGAGTCAGTCATTGACGAGAAGGTAGACTCCCTAATGACTACTCGAGGTGGTCACGCTCAGTGCCCTCGTTCTCTAACGAGTACCTATACTCTCGCTCCAGTGTCTCCACACCGTAGACTCAAGACTCATCTACTAAAGAGAAGCGATTGTACACCAACCTTCCGGATCAATCACCATTCTCGTGATAATCGTATGGTCGGAAGTAATTTATGAGTTAATAATGATTATTCATGTCTTAAATTTTCAACTCTTGAAAATATGAATTATCATTACCATTAACTCAAAGGATGTATCACAGACACTAAATACACATATGTGATAAAAAATAATCCATTTTATTGATATTAGTCAAAATTACAATTTTGCCCCTAGAAGTGTATTACAAGTGTCAGTCAATTCTGGCTTCTAGGGCACATATATCTAACAGTAACCACCTTCCTTCAGGCCCAGTCATCTCTGAACTACTATCCTAGACATCAGTCAAATTGATTAACCCTAACTTGGTTCAACTCTTAGGATTTCTTGTCCTATTGAGCTCGAATATGCTTAAGGGTTAATGTCTAATTGATTTTAAGAGTTAAGGTTTGGGTTAATGCAGGATGCTGGTTGGTTGTTTGTGGGTCAAGGAAGGGTGATCAAATTCCTACCTTATCTTGATTAATGGGTTGTGCCCTTAATTTGGTTTAATATGAATATGTAAAAAAAAAAAAATTCCAATCAAAGAGTTCTATGCAATTTAAACTAGATGCATGCAACTAATTAAATTCTAAAAGGCTTACCTTGCCTCCAGAAATCACCAAAATAATAAGAAGAAAACTAATATGATGGATGCTCTAAACAATTAGGGTTTCTAATCTTGTGATGAGATTTTTAATTAGGTTTAAGAGGTAATTTTTAATTAATTTAAAAATAAAATAAATATTAAAAATAAGAAAAGAGATTTAGGATTTAGGAATGATCTCACCAAATAGGATTGAGAGTTTTGTTCGTGCCCTAATCTTCCTTGTTCTTTTTCTTTTTTTTTGCAAAATAAATAAGAAAGAAAAAAAATATAATTTGTAGGCAGTAAAAAAAAATCAAAGAAATGAGAAAATTTTAATTTTTATGCCTTCCCGATAACGGCGCCAAAAACTTGATAGAAATGCGATGTTGTCGTTAAGACACCGTGTTTATCAGTTTAAATCCGACTCTTTACTTTTTGAACTAATTAAAAATTATGAAGAGAGTAGTGAGTCGGGTCGAATCCATAGAGAGGCAATGATTAATTTCTAAAATCTTTGATTTTTTATTTTTATTTTTTTTATTATTATTATTTTTAAGAAAAGAAGAGAAGAGTTTTTGAAAATTAAAGTTGAAAAATAGATTTATAAATAAAAATAAAATTTAAATTATGCAAAAATAAATTTGGTACTAAGATCTACTATTTAGATCTTAGCAACTACTTGCAATAAAATTTAAAAAAAAAAAGTAATGAAGAATAATTAATTTAAAGAGCTAGAATTGAAAAGAACGATAAAAATTTTTTTATTAAATTTAAAACTTAGATGTAGAATTTAAATATAAGAAATTAAAGAAAATTTAGAATTTTAATACAAGAAATTAAAGAAAAAGAAAGAGAAAACTAGAAGGAGATCGTAGATCAGCGTAGGTGTAAAGATGGAATAGAAGACTGGCTCTTCTTCTTAGCACTATAGCTTTGAAGCAATCTTTAACCCATAGCCTTGGCTTCACCCTGTACCTTAAAGCTTCATCTTTCCATCCCGGAGTCTATGTTGATTTTTCTAGGAGGCTTAGGGATCCTTTTTATAGAGCTAGGAGGGTTGGATATTTATTTTCTGAAGGCAATGTGGGACTAATAGCCTTTGTAATCATCAAAATACAAAGAAATAAATTGAGTAAAATTTAAATCAAAATAGCTCTGATATGAACTCTGGTAAGTCTGATGAAATCTAGCCATTCAATAGAAATCCAACGGTCCAAAAATCATCAAAATCGAATGCGTATCGGCCCAGATCAGGTCGGATTAAATTCTGGCCATTCGATCACATGCGTTGATGGAGGAAATCTGGCTGCAAATCAAGCATCGAGAGTCCTGATCACCATCGAGGAGTGTTCTGGACTATCGGATCTTCATCAGCTTGGAATTTTTGCGCCATCTGATCCACGTCCGATGGCTGATCCAGAATTTGAAATCAGCAAATCCAAACCAAGTTGGAATCACCAACTGTTGACAGTCAGATCTTGACCGCAATCAACCACAACCGTCCGATCACACAAGTTTACTATTCCTATGGACTGCGTGGACTGACCACACTGCACACTGCATACCAATCAGCATCTCTTTATCGCCAGAGTGAAAAGACCAAAATATGCCCTATGAGCTATGATAAATTTCTGTAGACCCTTTAAGGGGTCTAATGTCCGCCACGTGTCGCGCTGTGATTCATCGGTTGTTCTGCTGAGCTGGCGTTCCACGCCTGGATCGTGGATAGACCGACTAATGGCTTCAATGGCTGAGTCGGCTAGCTTGGATGGCTTGGCTTGGCTTGGTTGGCTTGGCTCGGTGCGTTTGGACGCGCCGGCTGCTGCGGCGTGATGGCTTGAGCCGTATGTTAATTTTTTTCATTTAAATTTATTTTATTTCTTTAAAAATTTTTATCTTTTCTATTTTAGCTCTATTTTACTCCAAACTTATTTTGTTATGATCAAAAAAATAAGCTCTTTCCATTGATTATAAAATTTTATTTTCTAATTTTTATTATTTTTTAATTAATAAAAATATGAATTTCTTAAAAATTATATATAAATTAATTAATAAATTTTAAAAATTAATATAAATTAATTAATAAATTAATACTTTTATTGGTAAATTTATGATACTTATCACCTTCCTTAATGGGACTTTGGAGGAAAGAATCTACATGAAGCAGTCAGATGGTTTCATGGAGATGGAACATGAAAAAAAGGTGTGTTTACTCAGAAAATCTTTGTATGGCTTGAAACAATACCCTCATCAGTAGTATTGAAGGTTTGATAGCTTTGTCTTGAGCTTGGATTTCAACAGATATGAACATGATTATTATGTCTACATCAAGGACGTAGATGAGGAGGATGTCCTATACCTATTATTATATGTAGATGATATGCTCATAGCCAGTAGAAGCATGGATGCTGTGAAAAGGTTGAAAAGGGCATTATCATCTCAGTTTGAGATGAAAGATTTGGGTCCAGCTGAAAAAATCCTTGGAATAAAGATTTGTAGAGATAGGTGCAGAGGAGTGCTCCATTTGTCATAAGAAAAGTATGTCCAGAAGGTTCTGAAGAGGTTTAGGATGGAGAAGGCCAAACCTGTAGAAAAGCCATTGTCGAGCCATATGTCTCTCTCCAAGTTATAGAGCCTCCACTTAGAGAGGAAAGAGAGTACATGGAACGAGTCGCTTATGCAAATGCTGTAGGCAGTGTGATGTACACTATGGTATGCTATAGACCAGATATAGCATATGCAGTAAGCATGGTTAGTAGATACATGGCTAACCCTGGGGAGGAACACTGGAAAGCATTGAAATGGATATTGAGATATCTGCATGGAACAAAGGATTATGGTTTGGTGTTTGGTGGGTAGCCAAGAGGATTTGTAGAACAATCTATGAAGATGTGTGAAGGTTCAGGTCCTCTAAAAGGATTTATTGATGTCCATGATCTTGATACAAGGAGGTCTACTACTGGATACCTCTTCTGCATATATGATGGATCGATGTCTTGGAGATCAATCCTTCAGCCAATCACGGCCTTGTCTACCACAGAGGCTGAGTACATTGGGATAACGGAGGCTGCAAAGGAAGTCCTTTGGCTTAGGAGGCTGATTGATTAGTTGGGGGTGGAGCAGAGCAAGGTTATATTGTTCAGTGATAGTCGGAGTGCTCTGCTGTTGGCATAGAACCCAGTCTATCATGCGCGCACAAAGCATATAAACGTGAGGTATCACAGGATCAGAGAGCTGGTGGAGGAAGGCAAAGTGAAACTGATGAAGGTCCATACCAAAAGAAATTAGTCTGATGCACTCACGAAGGTACTCCCCAGTGACAGCTTTCAGAGATGTGTGGCAAGGATGGATCTGTTGAGAAGAGATGAGTTCATAAGGACTTGGAATCACCAAGGTGGAGAATGTGAGCTCAGAAGTGGCACTCCCAAGTCTTGAAAATATGAGAAGATATGTCGTAGGAAGATAGGAGCGAGCTGAAAAAAGAATCAACCTTAATAGTAAAGTTTAGAAATTGGGCTGACTCACCTTGAGTCTGAGCCAACTCAGTTAAGAACTAGGTCGGCTCAGTCCAGGACTGGGTCGGCTAGGTCTCAAAGAAAAATTCAAACAGAAAGTAGCATTTTTGAGCTATTGGCATGGTACACAATCGGGTCGGCTCAGTCTGGGACTGAGCCAACCCAGTCTTAGATTAGCCGGCTCAGTCTGAAATTGGGCCGGCTCAATTTTCGTGGGTTATTATTTTGTGTACATGAGTTGTTTGGATTTGGAAAGTTTTTCTATGACCTTGGACTTGACCCTTTGTAAAGTATATATACTGAAAATAGGTCAAGATTGTAAGAGTGCTAAAATATACTGAATAAAAACTTTTTTTCTTTCAAAAATCTTTTCTTTTCTATTTCTTGAATTTTTTGATCATGCTTTCGTATTAATCTTTGAGAAGTACTTCTTTATTGCTTGGCTAATCACCGACGGCCATGCCGATCCATGTGGAAAGAGTGCACATTCCTGACAAGCTAGGCCATGGTCGGTGGTCTAGTGCTGGGCTGGTGCTGGCTTGGGCCAGTTTTCTAGTTGGACCGGCTAGTTCAGCTGACCAGTTGAACCGACCGGTCTAATTAATCTTTTTCATTTAACTTCTAGGCTTCGTAATTTTTTCAATTTAGCTTTGATTTACATAAAATTTAAACCATTTGAACCCATAAATTGAGCTCTTCATATTGATAAATTATTTTTCTATAAAATATTAATAAAATTATCAATTTTTTAAATAAATATTAATTAATATTTGATTTAATGCTATTATTTAGTAATTTATGTTAATTATCAATCTAATTACATCAAATTAAACCCAATTTATTTAGACTTAATTAGGCTCAATTAAATCTTAATTAAATCAAAAAATGATGGAACTTCTGACCAATCCGATGGGACACTTGATCATAGAGTCCTAGTCTAATGGGACTCCTGATCATAGAGTCCCAGATAAGCAAGACTCAGAATCCCAATGCAGTAGTACTCTTGATCGAAGAGTCCCAGTCCAGTGAGACTCTTGACCATAGAGTTCCAATCTAGTGGGACTCCTAATTATAGAGTTCTATACAAGCAGGACTCAGAGTCCTAATGCAGTAGGACTTTTGGTCGAAGAGTTTCAGTCCAATGGGACTCTTGACCATAGCCTCCCAATCCAGTGGGACTCCTCATCAGCCATCTGATCTAGTAGGAACCTCTAATATGTGTGATCCTGCAGGTTTGATCCTAAGCTGATATTATGAAAACTAATTTTTGTACCAATCGAAGTGACTATCTAGCAATGGTATCCAATGTTCGGATAGGTCAAATAGCTGTAATTGCAACATTCAGAACCTTCACAAATATAGTTACCACATAATTCATCTCTTTGATCTCTATGTATAAGATGGCTCAAAGTTAAACTATCAACCTTGAAAAATATATTTAAATCATGTCTCAACACAATCAGTCCCATGACTCCTTACTAGGATTATCCTGATCAAGACATTGCTAAATTGAAATACAATTGAACACAGCTCCTGAACCAGAGTGGTCAATCCCATCTTGATTCACACACTGACTCTTCAAATTTTTGACTATGCCTAGAAATCTTCCATCACTGAATTAAAAATTTAGATAGTCCAACACCAAAGCTTAGTGAGTTCCTTGAAAGTCACTATGGTGATCTCATATCAGAGGGTCACTTATACTCATATTCCATTAGAGCAAATTTTGACAGTAGAAAAGCTCCAAAGTTGATCACATTCAGTACAGATGTACCTCTACATCTCACCTGCATGTTATACCAGTATCTTCACACTCCTTGGTTAAGAGGATAATCAACCCATATGGCACACAACGACCTCTACTTGATAAATGTTGTCATCCTTGGTAACAATGTATCATTTGATCGCAAACAAGTTTAAGGACTAAATAATAAATCCTCCTTTATCAATTCTAAATAATCCTAAGAACTTCACCACAACATAGGAGTTCATTAGAAGATGAAAGAATTTGTGATAAAAATTGCCAAAATAACTTGTTGCCCAAAAAAACAACACAAGAGAGGGGGTGAATTGGGTTTTTCAAAAATTTTTGGATTCTTAAGTATATGTGCAGAACTTAAATTTAGATATGCTGGAAATATAGTAATTTATATGTGTAGAAAATAAAAGTAACTAAAAGAAAAAATCACACACATAAAAGCTCAAGATTTTTATAATGGTTCGATGTCAAACCCAACACCTACGTCCACTCCTTAAGCACTCTACTTAAGAATTTCACTATAATCTTCAAGATTACTGCAAGATTATTTTTACCAAGCTTACAATCTAAATCCAGTTGGTTTTATGGGCTAACCAACCAAAACCTAACTCCAAGCCACTTCTAAGCTTGTACAAATTCAATTCAAGGCTTGGATGAGTCTATCTCCCAAGTTTCAATTCTTTGAAACTTGAAATACAAAGATTTTAGGATACAAAAATTTAAAATAAAAGCAAACTCCTTTTGAAGAGAAAATTTGAGGCTTTAATGCATAAGATAAATTGTTGGAGGGCTTTAGCAATGAATGCTTCCTTCCTTCACTGGAGAATGCCTTGATTGCACAGCTAGTTGAATGGTTGAACAGTAATAAAGGCTCTTTAAAACTCACTGTTTGGACTGCACACTTATTTTGAAAATATTACTGATATTTTTTAATTTCTTGCTTTTATATCTTGAGTTTCCAAGCCTTAATCTGATCTTAGAAGTCTTCTAATCCATGTTAGAAACTCCAAAAATGGGTTTGTAGCCATTAGAATATCAGAAAAAGCTATTTAGAGCATCCAAAATGAAATTTGGGCAGTTCTGAAAACTAGCCATTGGAGTGTCAAAACTCTGAGAGTCGACTCAGAGCCTTGAGTCAACTCCAATCATAGGATGAAAAATTTGACTCTCTGTATTTTCTATCCCGTGCCAATTCTGCGTGCCATAGTCGACTCTTGGATTCCATGAGTCGACTCCAATCGCAGGATGAAATGTGTAACGTTCTGTTCTTGGACTGGTGCCTTTACTGAGATGAAAGTCGGCTCCTACTTTTCATGAGTCAACTCCTAATCTGTGCTAACTGGTGAAACCATGTTGGATCCAACTCTAAACTTTTTTTTTGTTCATTCTAACCCAGTATTCTTTGAAATGCATTTGGCTTGGTCTCTTTAGCTCTTCTTTCTTGGTTCTTTCAATCAAAAACTTGGAGCATCAAAGAGAAGGGTTCCTATTCTCCTAAATTTCATCTTAAACACTCAAACTAAATTATTAGTACCAAAGATAGACTCAAATATTTTGTTATTCATCAAAATCATATCTAGGGTCAACATTCTCTCCCTTTTTTATGATGACAAAATCTTTGAGTTCATACATAACATTTACAAAGCATTCGGAGTGAAGAAGGTGGCATTCTATATCTATAACTAATGCAAATTTAGATTATATATAAGTTCATCTATTTTGTAGTGATTTATCATTTTAATTTCAATGATCCTCTTTCTTTCTATTGTTAAAAGTAGAATATGCCATCAATTAAGAAATTTTAGAGTTCTATGGTACGTGCCATTAATGTGCCACTAGTGTGCCATTGATATGCCAAATTTTCAGAATGTTGAGGCATGTGTCTCATTTTTAACATTAATGTACTATTAGTGTGCCATGTTGCATTTGTTTCATTTTTCTTGAGTGCTTTTAATTGTGTCTTCTTCCTTTCTTTATGCTTATCTTTTTCGAATTAATGACAAAGAAGGAATATGTAGACATTCAAGCAATACACTCATACTTAAAAAAAAAGATATATATAAAAGTAGACATTCATAGATATAAAAAGTAATACATTGTTCATAGATATATGTACTGCATTCAAAAAGATACTCAAGCAGTACAAGCACTTCCATACAGCACAAATAAGGTTCTAAGATAAAGTATCATCATTTACCAAGAAGATGATACGAACAACATATCATGACTAAATCCTAATACACCATATAGATATAGATCAAGACCTATATAAGATGACCTAAGTCCTAGTAGATCAATCAGATGGGACATCCAGTGTGGTGGAGGAACTGGTTCTAGTCACTCTCCTACTCCTGGTGCGAGTGGATGGTCCTCCAACTTGGGAATATATCCTAAGGGGTATGGGAGGAGGCTGAGTGATAGGTGGCTGATCGAGTGCACTAGAAGGAGGCTTAGAGACTGGAGGCTGAACAAAGGAGATGTCTGGATCTGCCTCAACTATATCAATGGCTGCTATAGATGCAGCTACCTCAATCGCTGCCTCTACTGTTGCTACGGCGGCCGCTACTGCTACTGATCTTGGTGGAGCATGAGACCTCAGAAGATCCACTAGCTGTCCCATAGAAGCTAAAAGTAATATGATCATATAAAGGGACATACTAGACCTCTCTCTCTACTCCATAAGTGGAGTCGAATGCCTAATTTTAGATTCTAGCCTGGCTATCTTAGTCTACATCTCCTCCATCTGTGGTTATTATCGTCCATAACGTTTCAGGCATCACCTAGCTCTGATACCAAATTGTAGATCCATGATATCGCTCGAACACCAATCATTCTTGACATCACAAGCATCGATATCATGTTGCGGAAGCCCCTGATCTTTATCATGGATCTGAAGAAATCTGTGATATTCTCTATGGGCAGCAAACCATCGATCCTCCATCTGAATCTATGATGGGGTGCCTCCCTCCTTGGGCTTAAGGGAGACACCTCCTTCTCTAGGGCTTCTTCAAGAACCCTAGGACGGCAACTCTAGAGAGAAGAGAAGAAGATAGTTGAGGGAGAAAAGGTCTGTATTGATTTTAATCTTGAAAATCCTAATACAACCTATGTATATATACATAACCATTAGGCCCGACCAAAAACTTTCCTGGCTAATCCAATACATGAAAGCACTCATCGAGTCCATGTACACCCATGTCTCCCATGCTCTCATCCTCTGGATCTAGACCCGACCCATAGATGAGCTAGCCCCCTTAAGACTTCTCAAACCAAGCCTTAAGATCTCTAGGATCAATCTAGATCCTAGCCCAAAATAGACCCTCGTGTAACTCTACCCGTGCACTGAGCCGGCTCAGTCTCAGCACCGAGTTGGCTAAGTTCCACTGGGTCGGCTCAGTCTAAAACTGAGCCAGCCCAATTCTGTACCATGCAGTAGTTTCGAACGCACAGCTCTCTATTTTGCCTGTGCTCTAAGACATAGCTAACCCAGTTTTGGACTGAGCTGGCTAACCTATAGAAAATCTTCTTTCAGCAATCTTGATTCCCCAGCTTTGGTTTCTTGCTTCACCTTATGTCTCAGGTCTCCGAAGCATCAACCAAGCTTCTAAAATCTCCGGAGCCAACCCTATGACTCCTCCCGTGGCCTCCCAAGGCTTGGGAGCACCATAAATCCTCACAATCTCCACCTTGATGGCCCAAGCCTTTGCAAATCCCTCGGCAATGCCCTCTTGCATGATCCCACTATCCCTATGAACTTGACAGCACCTATGCAAACATCGCCTCTGCCAATCCTCTTTAGCTGTTGTGCGCCTTTGAGGCCTTTAGGATGACCGCCTCCACCACTGAAGACCTATGCTTGCTTCTTGGCACCACTCTGGAATTGTAGGATCCCTTCTACTTAGCAGCTGCATCACTTTCTCTAAACTTTCTAGGAGAACCTATAGTATTTCTGCACCAGTACATGCTGTACCATCTGACATAATCTCCTTAGAGCTACGTCTATCCACCTGCACACACCGCTCCACCTAGAACTGTGCATCACCGACGCTCTGAACTTATGCCAAATTTTCTCTCCACTTGTGAAGCCACCACTGTGGAGCTCCACTTATATTCAAAGTCCATCTAATGTCGTAGAAGTTGACTCTATCATCGAGTCCCTCGAGGCCAACCACTCAATGCTGCACTACTAAGCCTGTCGATGCACCTCGAATACTATCGCTGCCCCTTCGAACCCTCCGCACTCTATGGCACTCTTCGAAGCCATCTCGGATACCTCCGTAACCTATAGGAACCTTTGAAATCCAAGAGCTCATCCAACTCTTCTGAAACCAATGACTAAACCCTAGGAAATTCCACCCTAGTCCTTCTCTTCTACCCCTACACCAACCATCACTTCAGTTGCACCTAGAGAACCATCCTCCATCTGAACCATGACTCTTCCTGATGCTCCTATAGAAGAAACTTGATCCATGATACTCCCGACTGTCTGAGATGCCTCTGGCACTCCCTGAGACCCCCTAGCTCTTCCTAAGACCTACACCTGGTCTCCCTAAGATACCATTGATACTCTCTACTAAGATATACTCCTCGATTGCTGCACCGCCAAGCCTATCTCAGCCTCTATGCCTTTAGGGTAGCACTCCTGCAGCACTCCAGTGCTTCCTGACTCATCTATGTACCGCTCTACAGTCGTTCAATCCTGACCTGCTGGACCTCCATGGATCATCCATCTCCATTACTCTCAAGACTTTGCAAATCCATACTCTGGTCGAACCACTAGATACATCTCCGACTACTTCCCCACCTTCCAAACACTGAAGGATGTATAGTCGCTTCTTCAACCTTCCTTCGATCATTATCCCTTAGAAAACCTCTCTTCAACAGCCCTATACTACCCATCATCCTAGAGAACCCTGATGCTCTCTACTGAGATACCTCCCTCGACTGCTGCATCGTCGAGCCTCTCTTAGTCCTGCATCTTTAGGAAAATGCTACTGCAGCACTCCAGCGCTCCCTGCCTATCACATGACCATCATACACCATGGCCTTTCCACCAAGATCGATCAGCAAATCATGCACCAAATCCTTCCATCCCAAAAAAATTTCTTTCCATTAATCCTCTCAACCTCCACCTTCAACTTGCTGCTCCTGGTTAGCCAAACCATAGCAATAACAAGGTAGATTTGAGACATACCATGGAATCCTTATGCAGATTTTTGATTTTATCTTGTACGACTTCTCCTTCCCTTCCATGCATCATCTGGCTCTGAAATCTAGCTCTTTCCATGCACCATCAGGCTCTAAAATCTAGCTCTGATACCATATTATCATCCATAATAATTCAGGCATCATCTAGCTCTGATACCAAATTATAGATCCATGATATCGCTCAAAAGCTAATCATCCTTGACATCACAAGCACCGATATCATATTGTGGAAGCCTCTGATCTTTAGCATGGATCTGAAAGAACCTATGATGTTCTTTATGGATGGCAAACCACCGATCCTCCACTTAGATCTGTGATGGGGCACCTCCCTCCTTGGGCTTGAGGGAGATGCCCCCTTCTCTAGGGCTTCTTCAAGAACCCTAGGGCAGCAACTCTAGAGAGAAGAGAAGAAGAGAGTTGAGAGAGAAAAGGTCTGTATTGATTCCAACCTTGAAAATCCTAATACAACCTATGTATTTATACATAGCCATTAAGCCTGACCAAAAACTCTCCTGGCTAACCCAATACATGAAAGCACTCACCGAGCCCATGTACACCCATGTCTTCTATGCTCTCATCCTCTAGATCTAAACCCAACCCATACATGAGTTAGCCCCCTTAAGATCTCTCAAATCAAGTCTTAAGATCCCTAGGATCAATCCAGACCCTAGCCCAAAATAGACCCTCATGTAACTCTGCCCGCATGCTGAGCCGGCTCAGTCTCAGCACTGAGCCGGCTCAGTCTCAGCACTGAGCTAGCTAAGTTCCACTGGGTCAGCTCAGTTTGAAACTGAGCTGGCCCTGTCCTGTGCCATCCCAACAGTTTTGAATGTGCAGCTCTCTATTTTGCCTATGCTCTGAGACTTAACCAATCCAATTTTGGACTAAGCTAGCTAACCTGCAGAAAATCTTCTTTTTATAGTCTTGATTCTTCAGCTTTGGTTTCTTACTTCACCTTGTGTCTCAGGTCTCCGAAGCACCATCCAAGCTCCTGGAATCTCCGAAGCCAACCCCCTAACTCCTCTCGTGGCCTCCCAAAGCTTGGGAGCACCACAAATCCTCATAATGGTCTCAGTCCATATAAAATAGAGTGGATGATCCAGACGGCCTGATCATCAATAGTCTGATCTGGTAGAGAATGAGTACTGACAGAAGGACCTGAGGGAGTGGTGAATGGGTCTGCTGTGTTAGATGTGTGTCTTAGAAGCCAGATTGGCTATCACTTGTAATACACTTCTAAGGATAATTTTATAACTTTGACTATAAATTAATAAATGGATTATTTTCTATCACAGTGTATATTTAAAAGTATCTGTGATATATCCTTTGATTTAATGGTAATGATAATTCATATTTTCAAGAGTTGAAAATTTAAGACATGAATTTTCATAATTAACTCATAAATTGCTTCCGACCGTAGGATCATCACAAGGATGATGATCAATCTGGAAGGTTGGTGTATGATCGCTTTCTTAGGATAGATGTATCTTGAGTCTATGGTGTGGAGACATCGAAGCGAGAGTACAAGTACTTGTTAGAGAATGAGGGCACTGAGCGTGACCACCTCAAGTAGTCATAAGGAAGTCTATCTTCTCATCGATGACTAACTCGATGCTGCAGTGGTGTATCTGATTCTTTGACCTGAGGTGCATTGGTAGTTTACCTTGAGGGTGTTATAGTTTGACTACACCATAACTCAATTTTCTAGCCATTCGGAATCCTAAGGTGTATGTTGGATATAGCATGTTCATTGTAGAAAATTGGATTGCACCACTAAGGGATCTATCTACCTCGGTAGATGAGGAGTAGCCCTATAATAATCATGAGATTGAGTTCATAAGCCCATGGCCATGGCAAAGTAAAGATGATAGAAAGTGTTTCTATTAAGATTTCATATTGAACTCGAATCGAATGATTAATTCATATGACGGACATTGGGTTTGACGAGTTCACCTTAACCCTAATCCGATCGGGGATCAAGATAGAAGAACTCAATCACACCAGTAACTATACCGAGAGATTCACTTTCAATTTTGATGGGTTACCACCATATACTGCTAGGTATCACTCATAGATTTTGGGAGTAATTAGGATGATTTTGATGATCAATCATTCTGATTATATGAATCAGAAAAATTATAGTTCATCGAAAGATGTTTCGATGATGTCGATGATGGAGATCATGACATGTCTCATTATTATACAAAATTAAATTTAACTAGGTCACACAAATAAGGGTTTTAGTTTGGATGTCATCAATTGAGCTAAGCCTTGGATTAGATCCAATCGGGTTCAAGGTAATCGTGCTAGCACATGATTGAGCCTGATTTTGTCCTTCAAAAATATTTCTAATTCATCACAACTGAGTCAAATTTGATTTGACTCATTTTTGTATTTTGAATAGATTTATTTTCATCTAACTGAAATAAGTCTAGATCAGATTAATTATAGAAATTAAATCCATTCATAGTCAAATTGGACTAGGGTCAAAAGTTGACCTGTTTGAGAGAATTGAGGGTTACCTGACTAGATACTTCTAAAAAATTCTATAGAAATTATTTTGATCTATTTTTTGGATACATGATAGAGAACGAGATATACATTGGGTGTACTAAATTTTATAATTTTTGGAGGTATCTATACTAACTTATGATAGAGTTTTATCTGGATCAAACTTTTCAGGGAAGAGTCCTAGGCGCAGTGGACTCTTCCTTATCTACTCATGCTGATATCATTTTGAATCATTTTTGGAGAAAAGAATAGATAAGTTTGAGAATAAGTTCGAGAGTCCTAATGATAAAATAAATGAGTTATTTTGATCAAAAGGGACTTTAAATAGGCATTGGACATAAAAGCCTTTCTCACATCAAAGTGCATTCAATGCAAGAAATAATTTTCCATGCACAAAGTCTGTCATCACTGATATCCCACAACCCCTCTATCCTCTCTCTTCTTCTCTTCTATAATCCTAAAAAGTTAAGAACAAATCTGAGAAGAAGGTCCAAGGTTTTTGGCATAATATTCAGGATCTACGCGATGGTGTTTGTGTGATGGACGGACTACCTTCAGAAATAGTTTTGAAGATTCTTCAGATTAGATCCAGATCTAATTTTTAGAGAAAAGGTTCATGAGAAGAAGATGTTCAGATCCTACTCAAGTAGATACCGATAAAGGCCAGGTGCGTGTGTGGCTCTTTCCAGAACCTCAGGAATCAATAGGATTATTGCAGAATAATTAGATTACCCAATCAGGTACTTTAAATTAAATTTAATTTATTTTTAATTTTTAATTTTTAATATCAGTTCATCATGATTAGATCTAAAAACTCTTAGATCTGATTGGATCATTAAGAAATTTTTAGAAAAATCCTCCTCAAATTTGATCAGATCTGCACGATCCTACAGTGAAAAATAATGTTTTTCCTTCAACTAGTATCTAAGCCAGGTTAGCAGTTCTTCAGATCTACCTTAGATCTAATTTTATTTTTATTTATAATTTGATATTAAAAAATTTTAGATGTCACATCAGATGTGATTAGATCTAAAATAAAAAAATTAAAAATTAAATAATTTAGATCTAATATGTATGAGATGCATGACTAGACTAGATATAGAATGGTTCTATGTGTAGTCTAGTATGATCATGTATTTAATTTAATTAAATATAATTTTAGATCTATTTAATTTTTAGTTTTTTTATATTATAATTATTGTAATCAGATCTAAAAAATAGAAAATAAAGTTTTTAATTTTTGATTTATTCATATGAGATATGAAAGATACATGCTTAGACTAGTCATAGAATAGTTCTATAAAATATCTAGAATAGTTTTAATTTTGATATGATCAAATTAAAATTTTATTTTTTAGATTTAATATGAAATATTTTAGATTTGGAAGTATGCATATTGATGATACATGAGATATACGCAAGACATGTATTAGTTATATCTTTTTATATGTGATATATGCTCTAACTAGTTTTGTAGTAAAAAATTATATTTATGAGTAAGGAGTTCCCCATGGCCGTTTGGTCATAAAAACAAAGTAAGGTTTAACGGCCCTCTCCTCCCATTCGATGGGGTGTTCTTATGGTGTGTAGGGATACTGCACATTCGTCCTTAATCAAAAATCAGAACTTATTTTTCTGCAAACCCTTGATCCCTGAAATCCTATGATTTCTATTACATGTTTTATTCATGAATCCAAAACTTAATTAAAAATTAAGATTATAAAATTAATTAAATCTAAAATTATAAATTTTTAGATCTAAGATATATTCATAAAATTGGGTTCGGGTTTGGATAGCTTAATTAGGTCTAGCGGTTGATCAAACCGAATCAAGAGTTGGTTAGATGGGATCAAAAAAAGCTTAGATTTGATCAGTATAATAGGATTAAGTTTGGGTCAAAATCGAATCACATTGAGATGGAACTCGATCAAATTAAGACCTAATTTGGCTCCGCGGCTCGAGCCTGGATTGTAGGCTAGTCCAATTGGTTCTGATTCGATAATTTAGTGTCTAAGGTAAGTTCGGTAGATATGATTGACTAATTTTTAATTGGAAGCTACTCGATCTGAATGCATTCTTATCGAGTTAATGGCATATCCCTTCCACTGGTCTCACTTACCTGGCCATTTGTGTCGTCTAGTTCTGATTTGAGGTGGCTAATAATTTGAGCCAACCCATGCCATTAGGTTAGTCATAATTATTATGACTAAGTCAAGTCTAGTTTAAAGAGATCTAAATTAAATCTTCCTAAGAAAATATTAAGTCTAAGATCTTCCACCATTGTAGATGTGCAAGCCCTTTTCGAGGTTGATTATTCTCGGTTGGATACAATGGTTCAGTTGCACCAAAAAGATGCAACCATGTCTATTAGGCATTGAATGCTATGGGTTGGAGGATGGGTTGGGCTCAATATTTTAGATATGGTGAGGGACCCAATCAGGAATATAATCTGTGCAAATGGTGGGTCTGACTTAACTAAGGAGTGGATCAATATTTTGGACATGGTGAGATTCATGAATTAGAGACCAAGTTAGGGTGCACCATGATTAGAGAATCATTGGATAAGAGTTGTCCACTCATCAATTGATCCATCATCAATAACTGTTAGGTGAGGTGGTGAGTCATTGCTGGGACCGCACTATCCACTAGAAATCTATAATCATAGAGATTTTTGCATCTCTACCAAGAAAGTGTAGAAATTTGAATAAATAGTGAGAGCCTAATTTATTTAAAAATAAAATTTTTAAATAAATTATTTAAGTTTAATTATAAAATCTAACTAAAAATTTTGACTCTCTATAGGAAAATATCTGCATCCAATCCATTAGCCCGTATCCTGGACACCCATAGACTGACCAGACCCAACTACAAGGATTGGCTCTGAAACTTCAAAATTATTTTGGGTTTCGAGAAGTTGACTCATGTGTTGGAACAAGATCCTCCAACCTTACTATTCCATCCATCCGCTAATCAGAGAGCGTCTCTTAAGAAGTGGATGGATGAAGATAATAAAGACAAGTATTACATGTTGGGCTTGATGTCTGATGAGCTCTAGCGTCAACATGAAAATATTAAGACTAGCTGCCAAATGTTGACTCACCTGCAAGAGTTGTTTGGTGAATAGAGTCGCGCAGCCAAATATCAAGTCAGTAAAAGTCTTTTTAAGGCTCAAATGCATGATGGGTAGTCAGTCCAAGATCATTATCTGATGATGATCAAGAACTTAGAAGAGCTTAAGAAGCTCGGTGTCAAGTTAGATCAGGATCTGCAGACTGACATAATTTTACAATCTTTGACTGATGCATATGGGCAGTTCATCATGAACTACCATATGCATAAACTTTAGAATACCTTGGCTGAGCTCATGAATATGCTGGTTATTGCTGAGCTTTCTATGAAAAGTTCTAAAGGCTCAGTACTTGCTGTGGAGTGGACTTCTTTTGAAGAGAAAGTCTTTTAGAAAGAAGAAAAAGTTCATGAAGAAGCAGAAGATGGATGGTGGAAAGAAGAAGAAGACAGAGCCGAAGAAGAAGGCCGCTGATAAAGAAAAATATTTTCATTGCAACACTGACGGTCATTGAAAGTAGAACTGCCCTCTTTACCTAGCTAGCCTGAAGAATAAGAAGGAGGCAGATCCTTCTGGAGGTATGTTCGTTATAAAATCTAATCTTATGATTTCTTCTACATCCAGTTGGATGCTTGACTCTGGTTCTAGTGCTCACTTTATTATCGTCCATAATGTTCCAGGCATCACCTAGCTCTGCTACCAAATTGTAGACCCATGATATCGCTCGAACGCCAATCATCCTTGACGTCACAAACACTTCGATATCATCTTGCGGAAGCTCCTGATCTTTAGCATGGATCTAAAGAAACCTGTGACGTTTTCTATGGGCAGCAAACCATCGATCCTCCACCTAGATCTGTGATGGGGTGCCTCCCTCCTTGGGCTTAAGGAAGACGCCCCCCTTCTCTAGGGCTTCTTCAAGAACCCTAGGGCAGCAACTCTAGAGAAGAGAAGAAGAAAGTTGAGAGAGAAAAGGTCTGTATTGATTTCAACCCTGAAAACCCAAATACAACCTATGTATTTATACATAGCTATTAGGCCCGATCAAAAAGCTCTCTAGTTAACCTAATACATGAAAGCACTCACCGAGCCCATGTACACCCATGTCTCCCATGCTCTCATCCTTTGAATCTAGACCGATCCATACATGAATTAGCCCCCTTAAGACCTCTCAAACCAGGCCTTAAGACCCCTAGGATCAACCCAGACCCTAGCCCAAAATAGACCCTCGCATAACTCTACTTGCGCACTGAGCTAGCTCAGTCTCAGCACTGAGCCGGCTAAGATCTACTAGGTTGGCTCAGTCTGAAACTGAGCCGGCCCAGTTTTATGCCGTGCTAGCAGTCCCGAATGCATAGCTCTCTATTTTGCCTGTGCTCTGAGACTTAGCCGACCTAGTTTTGGACTGAGCTGGCTAACTTACAAAAAATCTCCTTTCTGCAGTCTTGATTCTCCGGCTTTGGGTCCTTGCTTCATCTTGTATCCCAGATCTCTGAAGCACCAACCAAGCCCCTGAAATTCCTAGAGCCAATCTCCTGACTCCTCCTATGGCTTTCCAAGGCTTAGGAGCACCACAAATCCTCACAATCTCCACCTTGGTGCCCCAAGCCTTGGCAAACCTATCGATAATGACCTTCTGCACGTTCCTGCTATCCCTGTGCACTTGACAGCACCTGTGCAAACATCACCGCCATCAATCCTCTTCAGGTGTTGTGCACCCCTGAGGCCTTTGGGATGACCATCTCCACTATTGAAGACCGGTGCTTGCTTCTTAGCACCATCCTGAAATTGTAGGATCCCTTTTGCTTAGCAGCTGCATCACTTTCTTTGAACTTTTCTGGAGAACCTACAGCATTTCTACACTAGCACATGCTATACCATCTGACATGATCTCCTCAGAGCTACGTCTATCCACCTGCACACGCCGCTCCTCCTAGAACTATGCATCACTGGCGCTCTAAGCTCATGTCAAATTTTTTCTTCACTTGTGAGGCCACCACTACAAAGCTCCATCTATAACCGAAGTCCACCTGATGCTGTAGGATGACTCTATCATTGAGTCCCTCGAGGCTAACCACCTAACGCTGCACTGCTGGGCCTACCGTTGCACCTCGAGCACCATCACTGCCCCTTCGAACCCTTCGCACTCCATGGACCCCTTCGAAGCTGTCTCGGATACCTCCGCAATCCATGGACACCTCTGAAACCCAAGAGCTCATCCAACTCTTTTGAATCCAGCAACTGAATCCTAGGGAATTCCACCCTTGTCCTTCTCTTCTACCCCTACACTAGCCATCGCTTCAGTTGCACCCAAAGAACCATCCTCCATCTGAACCGTGACTCTCCTTGGTGCTCCTGCAGAAGAAACATGATCCATGATACTCCCGACTGCTTGAGACCTCCTGGCACTCCTTGAGACCTTCTAGCTCTCCCTGAGACCTATTCTCGATCTTTCTGAGAAGCCTCTAACACCATCTACTAAGATACACTCCTCGACTGCTGCACCACCGAGCCTCTCTCAGCTCCTGTGCCTCCAAGATAGCACTCTTGCAGCACTCCAGCACTTCCTGACTCATCTCTACGCCGCTCTACAATGCCCAGCCCTAACCTACTGGACCTTCATGGATCATCCATCTCTATCACTCCCAAGGCTTCGCAAATCCATACTCTGATCGAACCACTGAATACATCTCAGACTACTTTCCACCTTCCAGACACCAAAGGATGTATAGTTGCTTCTTCAGCCTTCCTTCAATCATTATCCTTTGGAAACCTCTCTTCAATAGCCCTACACTGCCCATCTTCTTAGAGAATCCTGATGCTCTCTACTGAGATACCTCGCTCGACTGCTGCATCGTCGAGCCTCTCTCAACCCTGCATCTCTAGGAAAGTGCTATTGCAGCACTCCAGCACTTCCTACCTATCACATAACCGTCACACACCCCAATCTTTCCACCAAGATCGATCAGCAAATCATGCACCAAATCCTTCCACCTCGAGAAAATCCCTTCCTGTAAATCCTCTCAACCTCCACCTTCAACCCCTTGCCCTCGGTTGGCAAAACCACAGCAATAATAAGGTAGATTTAAGACATACTATGGAATTCTTGTACAAATTTCTGATTTTACCTTGTATGACTTCTCCTTCCCTTTCATGCACCATCAGGCTCTGAAATCATATTGTCGTCCACAACGTTCCAGGCATCACCTAGCTTTGATACCAAATTATAGATCCATGATATTGCTCAAATGCTAATCATCATTGGCATCACAAGCATTCTGATACTATGTTACGGAAGCTCTTGATCTTTAGCATGGACCTAAAAAAATATGTGACGTTCTCTATGGGCAACAAACCACCGATCCTCCACTTGGATCTGTGATGGGGTGCCTCCCTCCTTGGGCTTGAGGGAGATGCCCTCCTTCTCTAGGACTTCTTCAAGAATCCTAGGGCAGCAACTCTAGAGAAGAGAAGAAGAGAGTTGAGGAAGAAAAGGTCTGTATTGATTTCAACCCTGAAAATCCTAATACAACCTATGTATTTATACATAGCTATTAGGCCCGACCAAAAAACTCCTCGGCTAAGCCAATATATGAAAGCACTCACCGAACTCATGTACACCTATGTCTCCCATGCTCTCTTTCTTTGGATCTAGACCCAATCCATACATGAATTAGCCCCCTTAAGACATCTCAAACCAGGCCTTAAGATCCCTAGGATCAACCCAAACCCTAACCCAAAATAGACCCTCACGTAACTCTACCTGCGCACTAAGCTGGCTCAGTCTCAGCACTGAGCCAACTAAGTTCCACTAGGTTGGCTCAGTCTAAAACTGAGTCGGCCCAGTTCTGTGCCATGCCAACAGTTTCGAACATGCAGCTCTCTATTTTGTCTATGCTCTGAGACTTAGCCGACCTAATTTTGGACTGAGTCGGCTAACCTACAGAAAATCTTCTTTCTGCAGTCTTGATTCTTTGACTTTGGTTCCTTGCTTCACCTTATGTCTTAGGTCTGTGAAGCATCAATCAAGTCCCTAAAATCTTTGGAGCCAACCCCCTGACTCCTTCCGTGGCCTCCCAAGGCTTGGGAGCACTATAAATCCTCACACACTTGTGCACTTTCATGTAGGGTCTTAAGGATAGCAGGAGGCTAAGGGATGATGAAATGATCCTACACGTCAAGAACGGAGCAAGAGTTATGCTATGGTCGTGAAAATCTATCCTCTATGATTACCATCAGGATTAGACTTAGTACTTAGGAACTATTTTTATGTGCCTACAACAAGCAGGAATTTGATTTCTATTTCATGTTTAGCATAGGAAGACTATGTAATTAGTTTTCTTAAGGACCATTGTAATATTCTTTATAAAATAAATAAAATTATAAGTGGTTCTCTTATAAATGATCTCTATCGGTTACATATTGATATTTCTCTTTTTAATATTGAGCAAAACATGAATGCCATAGGATCAAAGCGACCTAGGGATAATCTAAATGATAGGTATCTTTGGCACCCTAGGCTAGGTCATATAGCTAAAGACAGGGTTAACAAATTAGAGAAATTCAGACTATTGAGTTCATTGACTTTCGAGACATATCCGATTTATGAATCGTGCCTTCATGGCAAAATGACCAAGCTTCCTTTTGTGGGACATGGAAAAAAAGCCACAGATCTACTTGCCCTATTACATACTAATATATATAGCCCATTTGATGTGCCAACCAAGGGCAATTACATCTACTTCATCATCTTTATTGATGATTTATCTTAGTATGGGTATGTGTATTTGATGCGACATAAGTCTGAAGCTTCTAAAAAGTTTAAGAAATTCGAACTTGAAGTAGAAAAATAAATAGAAAAATTCATTAAGATTCTTCGATCAAATCAAAGAGGCGAATATCTTAGTCAAAAATTTCTAGACTATCTTAAGGATAATGACATAGTCTCATAATGGGCTCCACTTGGAATGACTCGACTCAATGGAGTTTCATAATGGAGAAATCGGATCCTATTAGATATGGTTCGATCCATGATGAGCTTCACAGACCTTCCTAAGTTTCTTTGGAAATATAGTCTGTTAACCGCTATATATCTATTGAATAGGGTTCCATCTAAAACTGTTCCTACCATACCATATGAGATATGGCATGTTAAGAAACCAAGTTTGAGTCATCTCAGAATTTGGGGTTGTCCAGCCCATGTCAAGAGACAACAGGTGGATAAATTAAAGTCTAGGTCCTTTAAAGCTTGATTTATTGGATATCCTAAAGAGTCATTAGGATATTTTTTCTATCTTTCGAAAGATCATAATGTGATTGTGAGTCGACACGCTATTTTTTTGAAAAATAGTTTATTCAAGATGATGGTATCAAAAGATAGATTAGGCTCGAGGAGAAAATCTTCCAAGAGCCACGAGCCAAGAAACCTATGGAACCCAGTCAGATTAAGCTAGTCCAATCACTACTCATCCACCTCATAGATCAGAAAGAATTTTTCGTTCTCCTAAAAGATACTTAGGTACTATTTTAGAGGACGTTAAGAAAATGTTCCTCACAGAAAAAGAGGTTCATGGTGATGATTCCAAAATCTATGATGAGGCAATATTAGATATCGACTCCAAGAAATGGTTAGAGGTAATAAAGTTAGAGATTGACTCAATGTGCTTGAACTAAGTCTGGACCTTGGTAGATCCATCTGAAGGTATAGTACCTATTGGATGTAAATGGATATTTAAGAGAAAGATAGGTGCCGATGGAAATGTAGAGACATTCAAAGCAAGGCTCGCAGCAAAAGGATATAGTCAGCGCAAAGGCATTGACTATCAGGATACTTTTTCACCAGTAGCCATGCTTGAATCCATCCGCACATTGCTTACTGTTGCAGCCTATTTCGATTATAAAATATGGTAGATGGACGTGAAAATGGAATTCTTAAATGGATATCTTGAGGAAGATATCTATATGGAACAGCCACTGAATTTCACATCCAGTAATACTGATCACAAGGTCTTCAAGCTGCAAAGGTCCATATATGGACTTAAGCAAGCATCTCGAAGCTGGAATGCTCGTTTCAATGATATGATCAAATCATTTGGATTCATTAAGAATGAGGAGGAGCCCTGCATTTTCAAAAAGATTAGTGGAAGCACTATTGTCTTTCTTATACTATACGTGGATGACATCCTCCTAATTGAAAATGATATTCCTATGTTGACTACAGTCAAAATATGGTTGTCTAAAGAATTCTCAAAGAAAGATCTAGGAGAGAGATCCTTTATTCTAGGAATTAAGGTCTATAGAGATAGACCCAATAGGATGCTGGGTCTCTCATAGAAGATGTACATAGAGGAGGTGCTAAAGAGGTTTAGCATGGAAAACTCCAAGAGGGGATTGGTGCCCTTCAGACATGGCATTCATCTCTCTATGTGTCCCAACACACCTGAGGAGATTGAACACATGAGCAAGATCCCTTATGCTTCAGCAATAGGAAGCCTCATATATGCCATGCTATATACACGATCTGATATTGCCCATGCTGTGAGTGTTACAAATAGGTATCAGTTAAATCCAGGTGAAGAGAACTGAACTTCTATGAAATGTATCCTTAAGTACTTGAAAAGGACTAAGGATATATTTCTAGTCTTTGGTAATAGAGAACTCCAAGTCCAAGGGTATACAGACTCGAATTATATGTTCGATATAGATGATTGAAAGTCGACATCTGGAAGTCTATTTGTATAAAATGGTGGTGCTGTTAGCTGAAAGAGTTTCAAGCAGACTGTGATAGTAGATTCCACCATGAAAGTAGAGTACATCACTACATCGAAAGCTACAAAGGAGAAATTTTGGTACAAGAAGTTTGCTGTAAAGCTTAGAGTGATGCCATCAGGTGCCATCCCTTTATACTATGACAATGATGTCACTATAGCCCTAGCTAAGGAGCCAAGGTCTCACTAGAAATCTAACTACATCGAGCAGCAATACCACCTCATCCACGATTACCTCGAGAAGGGATATGTCGAGAATAAGAGAGTCAACACTATAGATAATATAGCTGACCTATTGACAAAGCCATTGAGCCAGCAAAAGATCGAAGCCCTCCTTAAGAAGATGGGACTTAGATTTGTAGCCAATTGGCTTTAGGTCAAGTTGGAGTTTGTTAGATGTATACCCTAGAAGCCAGATTGGCTATCACTTGTAATACACTTCTAAGGGCAATTTTATAATTTTGACTATAAATTAATAAATGAGTTATTTTCTATCATAGTACGTATTTAAAAGTATCTGTGATACATCTTTGAGTTAATGGTAATGACAATTCATATTTTCAAGAGTTGAAAATTTAATATATGAATTTTTATAATTAACTCATAAACTGCTTCCGATCGTAGGATCATCACGAGGATGGTGATCAATCTAGAAGATTGGTGTACGATCGCTTTCTTAGGATAGATATATCTTGAATCTATGGTGTAGAGACATCGGAGCGAGAGTACAGGTACTCATTAGAGAATAAGAGAATTGAGCATGACCACCTTAAGTAGTCATAAGGAAGTCTACCTTCTCGTCACTGACTAACTTGATGCTGCTGTGGTATATCTGGTTCTTTGATCTGAGGTGCATTGACAATTCACCTTGAGGGTGTTATAGTTTGACTACACCATAACTCAATTTTTTAGCCATTTGGAATCTTGAGATGTATGTTGGCTATAGCACGTTCATTGTAGGAAATTGGATTGTATCAATAAGGGATCTATCTACCTCGGTAGATAAGGAGTAGCTCTATGATAATCATGAGATTGAGTTCGTAAGCCCATGGCCATGGTAAAGTGAAGATGATAGAAAGAGTTTCTATTAAGATTTCACATTGGACTAGAATCAAATGATTAATTCATATGATGGACATTGGGTTTGATGAGTTCACCTTAACCCTAATCCTATCGGAGCTCAAGATAGAAGAACTCAATCACATAGGTAATTATATCGAGAGGTTTGCTTTCAGTTCTAATGGATTGCCACCATATACTGCAAGATGTCACTAGTGGATTTTGGAGGCAATTAGAATGATTTTGATGATCAATCATTCTAATTGTATGAATCAAAAAAGTTCTGATCCATCGAAAGATGTTTTGATGATGTTGATGATGGAGATCGTGATATATCTCATTATTATATAGAATTGAATCTAATTAGATCATATAAATAAGGGCTTGGGTCTAGATATCATCAATTGAGCTAAGTCAGTTTGATTGATTTGGATTAGATTCAATCAGGTTCAAGGTAATCGTGCTAACACATGATTGTGCCAGACTTTCTTCTTCTAAAATCTTTCTAATTTATCGTAGCCAAGTCAAATTTGATTTAACTTATTATTGTATTTTCAATAGATTTATTTTCATCTAACTGGAATAAGTCCAGGTCAGATTAATTATAGAAATTAAATCCATTCATAGTCAAATTGAACTAGGGTCAAAAGTTAACCTGTTTGAGAGAATTGAGGGTCACCTGATCAGATATTTTTAGAAAATTTTTTAGAAATTATTTTAATCTAATTTTTGGATATGTGATAGAGCATAAGTTATGCATTGGGTGTACCAAATTTTATGACTTTTGGAGGTGTCTAGACTAGGTTATGATAGAGTTTGATCTGGATCAAACTCTTAAGGGAAGAGTCCTAGGCCCAGTAGACTCTTCCTTATCTACTCATGCCAACACCTTTTTGAATCATTTTTGGTGAAAACATAGATGAGATATGGTTGTTTCTTGAGGAGAATAAGTCCTATAGTCCTAATGATAAAATAAATGAGTTATTTTGATCAAAAGAAACTCTAAGTAGGCGTGGGACATGAAAGCCTTTCTCACATCAAAGTGCATTCAATGCAAGAAATAATTTTCCATGCCTAAAGTGTACCATCCCTGATATCCCACACCTTCTCTATCCTCTCTCTTCTTCTCTTCTACGAGTTTGAAAAGTTAGGCACAAATCTGAGAAGAAGGTCCAAGGTTTTTGGCACAATATTCAGGATCTACACGACGATGTTCGTGTGACGGACAGGCTGCCTTCAAAAATAGTTTTGAAGATTCTTTGGATTAGATCCAGATTTAATTTTTGGAGAAAAAATTCATGAGGAGAAGATATTCAGATCCTACCGGAGTGGATACTGGTAGAGGCCAGGCACGTGCATGGCTCCTTCCAGAACCTCAGGAATCAATAGAATCATTACAGGATAATTAGATTATCCAATCAGATACTTTAAATTAAATCTAATTTAATTTTAATTTTTAATTTTTAATATTAGATCATCATGATTAGATCTGAGAACTCTTAAATCTGATTGGACTATTTAGGAATTTTTATAAAAATCTTTCTTAGATCTGATCATATCTGCACGATCCTACGGTGGAAAATAGTATTTTTTCTTCATGTTGCTGACTCGATCAGAGGCTGTGTCGGAGGAATATCTACAGTCTGACTAGGTCTAGCTTCATTTTGGGTCTATGGCTACTCCTATCCTGAAGCTCTCTTGATCCATCTTATCATTCAGCTTTCGATTTAGCCCATCTTAGATGATCTTGTGATTTTCGTGCCCAGTCTCCCATGATATGTTTTGTATGTCTCAAATGTAAAGGAAAGCTCACCCTCAAAATCAATCCCAACCTCTCTAAAGACCGAGATCAATGCCATACCATAAGGAAGACATGCTTTGGCCCTGCCTACTCCATCCCTCGTCTATCTAAAAATCAATAATGGGAGGTTAAGTTGCTCACCTTGAACTATGCAGTCCATAATCCCAATTATCCTATCCAAGACTAGATCAAAATCGACCGATCTTGGGGAAGATAATCCATGCAATAATATGGTTGAGCACTCTCATTTCAATAGACAAGCTATTTGCCTCTAGTTTTGTGAATTCTTCTACATTGCTCAACTCAATAATCAACCTAAGAGCAAAATCATGATCGATTGGCCATTGTGGTGCTAATCCCTCAATGGATAGTCCCCAAATATACCGAGTCTGTTAGGGGTGAGGCAAGAAAGATGACTCTTATTTTACCATATATGTTTTAGGATCATTCCTCTCCATAGAGATGCAATCTATAAAACTCTTGACCAGTCATGGATAGTGAGGCAGTGATTGAAAAAATCTCTCCCACTGCGAGATCAAATCTATGTACTATGCCTCAACCCCTCTCGATCAAAAAATCGAAAGTCAACATTCCTATCGGTGGTTACTTGTCGATCCAAAAGTGATGGAGGAGGAGCAAGCGACTGAGAAACTATGTTACCTTTATTGTAGTCGGAATCCTCTTCACTTGAAGATTCTCGTACTCTGTTGATCAATGTCTCTTCGGACAACGCATATCTTATCCTAGACCCCCATTCCACGCAAGGGAGCGATTAATCCAAGAGAAATTGAAAAGAGGACCGATGAGTGGATATCAGTGGAGGATCCCTCACGGCCTTAGAATCAGTCTAGGGTTGAACAGTGGAAAGGTGAAGTGAGACGAAGAGGAGAGGGCTTGGGCTTAAAAAACAGATTCTCTGACCATGAAGTCGATATGAGTCAACTTTAGCGGGAGTCGATTCATGAGTCAGTACCCCAGTGGTTAACTAGTGTTAAATTTTGATTTTGCAGAAAAAGAAATAGGTGCATCTGATTGAAAAATAGTTGAAATGGATCAATAAACTAAAAAACTTATGAAATATGTAGATTTTGTAAAAGGTTAGGAGAGGAAGCATGATTTAAATTAAATGAGGAAAATTCACTATATAGGATCCTTAGAGAGAGTAGTAGAGAGACTTTCAATACATATGGGAGCCATTGGATCAAGAAAGTCTAATTTTGGCCTTAATCTGAGTGATTGCATATTCTTAGTTCTCTCCTAATTATGCTAAATCTCTTTTCATTAAGGGATTTAGTGAAGATATCTACTAATTACTTATCTGTACTAATAAATTTAAGCATCACATCATTATTTTGTATATAATCTCTTATGAAATGATGTCTTATTTTAATATGTTTAGATCTTGAGTATGGAATTAAATTTTTAGTTAAATTGATTGTACTAGTATTATCACATCTTATTAAAATTTTATGAAGTTTTATGCCAAAATTCTCAAGTTGTTGTTTTATCCATAAAATTTAAGCACAACAACTCCCAGCAGCAATATATTCAGCTTCAACTGTAGATAATGTTACTGAGTATTATTTTTTTCTAAATCATGAAAACTCCTAAAAATTGATAAGTACCACTAGTGCTTTTCCTATTTAATTTACATCCAGTAAAATTAGAATCAGTATATTCAATTAATTCTAAAGGTGATAATTTATCATACCAAAGTTCAGCATTAAGCATTCCAGACTAATACTGTTAAATATTTGTTTAATACGCTAAACAGTGATGTCTCATAGATCAGATGAATTATGCCACATACAAATACTAAAATTATTAATGATACAAGGTTACTTGCAGTAAGAATAGAGCAATGATCCTATCATACCTCTATATAATTTAGTATCAACTTTCTTATCCTTTTCATTCTTATCAAGCTTGCAAGAGGGGCTCATAGGTGTGCTAATTGGTTTTGAGCTCTACATTCCAAACTTTTTCAAAAATTTTTATATGTATTTTGTTTGGTTGATGAAGATGCCCTCTTCACTTTGCTTAATCTGGAGTCCAAGAAAAAAGTTTAGTTTGCCCATCATGCTCATCTCGAACTCTCCCTGTATAAGCTTGGCAAACTCTTGGCAAAGACTTGTTAAATATATGTGCCCTAGAAGCCAGAATTGGCTGACACTTGTAATACATTTCTAGGGGCAAAATTATAATTTTGACTAAAATCAATAAATAGATTATTTTCTATCACATATGTGTATTTAGTGTCTGTGATACATTCTCTTGAGTTTAATGGTAATTGATAATTTCATATTTCAAGAGTTTGATAATTTAAGACATGAATAATCATTATTAACTCATAATTGCTCCTGACCATAGGATCATCACGAGGATGTGATTTGATCCGGAAGGTTGTGTGTAACATCGGCTTCTGCTTTAAGTAGATGAGTCTTGAAGTCTACGGTGTGGAGACACCAGAGGAGAGGTGACAAGAACTCAAATTTAGAGATACGAGGGCACTGAGCGTGACCACCTCGAGTAGTCATTAGGGAGTCTACCTTCTCGTCAATGACTGACTCGATGCTGCAGTAGTGTGTCTGGTTCTTTGACCTGAGATGCATCGGCAGTTCACCTTGAGGGTGTTATAGTTTGACTACACCATTACTCGGTCTCCTAGCCATATGGAACCCTGAGGTGTATGTTGGCTATAGCATGTTCATTGTAGGAACTGGATTGCATCAAGATGGAATCTATCTACCTCGGTGGTAGAGGAGTAGCCCTATGATGATCATGAGAATCAAGTCCAGAAATCCATGGCCATGGTAGAGTGAAATAATAGAAAGAGTTTCTATTTAGATTTTCACATTGGACTCGAATCGAATGATTACATCATATGACAGAGACTAGGGTTTGACGAGTTCACCTTAACCCTAATCTGATCGGGGCTCAAGATAGAAGAACTTAATCACACAGGTAGCTGCACCAAGAGGTTCGCATTCAGCTCTGATGGGTTGCCACCATATACTGCTAGGTGTCACTGGTGGATTTTGGGAGCAATTAGAATGATTTAGATGATCGATCATTCTAGCTGTTCGAATCAGAAGAGTTCTGATCCATCGAAAGGAGTTTCGATGATGTCGATGATAGAGATCATGACATATCCCATTACCATACAGAACTGAACCTAACTGGGTCACACAAACAAGGGTTTGAATCTGGTGATCATCAATTGAACTGATCTAGTTCAATTGATCTGAATGAGATTCAATTAGGTTCAAGGAAATCGTGCTAGCACTCGATTGAACCTAACGTTCTTCTTTTGCTATCATAAATAAGTTGTCCTGTCTGAGCCAAAGGAGTTTGTGCTCAAACAGAGGCCTTCATATGGTCTGATAGGAGGTTGTCCAAGTCAGAAAAGGTTGTCTTATTTGTAAGACACTACCTGCCATTTTTGGTCACCTGCCATTTCTTGTTCTTTGACTTTGGTCAAAAGTCTACCTTTGACTGGTCAAACGTTGACCATTGACACTTTGACTTTTGACCACATGTCATGCACCTATTGGAGAGCTGGTGGGGGCCTGTCCCCCTGCCAGAACCTGGCAAGGAGAAGGGCGCACGCCACCCTAGGCGTGTGCCCAAGTTGGAGGCGCCTAGGAGTCCTTGTTGGACAAGGACTCCATCTCCTTTTTGGATTCCAATTAGAGTTCTTCTAAGAACCAACTTTGACTGGTCTTAGGCACCCTCTAAGGAGGAATCCAGGGGACTCTATTCCCACCAATCAGATTTAGATCTGATTTCACAAAGGGTTGTGATTGGTTGGGAAGAAGAGGAGTTGGATCACAGCTAGTCTATAAATAAGACCCTGCGCCCAACTCAGATTGAAGAATTCAATTGAGATCATAGTTTCTCCATGCCCCAAGGCTGCCTCTCCCCTCCTTCTCCATGCCATAGTCTCTTCTCCCCTTGCTCTCCACGTCCAAAAGGAGTTTTGGACCTTGGTTGGTGCGATTCAGATCAAAGAAAGGCGATCAAAAATAAGAAGGCTGCGCTGCTGCAAAGGACGACTGCTCATCTTCAAAAGAGTTTTGAAGATCCTCCAGATCAGATCCAGATCTAATTTTTGGAGGTGTGATAGAGAAGAAGAGGATCTCCAGATCCAACCCGAGTGGATACCGGTAGAGGCCAGGCGCTTGCGTGGCTAAGATCCAGAACCTTCCGCTGCAAACAGGATCATCAACAGGGTAATAGGATTACCCAGATCAGGTAAATTAAATTTGATTTAATTTATCTTTTAATTTTATTTTATTAAAATAATAAGAATCAGATCTAAAACATATCAAGATCTGATTGGGATCAAGAGAAAAATTTTTGAAATATATCTCTTGATCTGATCAGATCTGAACGAACCTGGACCGGGAAATCAGGATTTCCCTTCAACTGGTATCAGAGCCATGGTTCTAAATTGTTTAGATCTGATTTTAAATTTATTTTAATTAGAAAATAATTGATTTTAGATGTCACATGAGATGTGATCAGATCTGAAATCAGAAAAAATTAAAATTAAATAATTTGGATCTAAGATTAGAAGATATGCATGACTAGTTCTAGAATAGAATAGTTCTATAGAATATTCTTGCATATTTTTGATTTAATCCGATTAAATCATATTTTAGATCTTTTTATTTACTATTTTTTGATATTATAAGTGTTATAATAACATCTAAAAAATAGCAAATAAAAATTATTTAATTTTTGAATATCATATGAGATATGATTGATGCATGTCTAGACTAGTTGTAGAATAGTTCTACATAATTATCTAGATTAGAATTTATTTTGATTAGATCAATTTAAATCTAATTTTTTAGATTATTATGAGATAATTTAGATCTGAAAAATATGCATGATTATGATACATGAGATGTATGCAAAATATGCCATGATTAGATCTACTTTATATATGAGATATATGATATAGATCTGATATTGTTTTGTAGTATTGAATGTTCCTGATTAAGGCGTTCCTCTTGGCCGTCCGGTCATAAGAACGAAGAAGGGTTTAAAGGCCCTCTCTTTCCCATTCGATGGGGTGTTCTTATGATGTGTAGGGGTGCTGCGTGTTCGTCCTTAATCAGAAACCCAAAACTTACTTTCTGCAAAACCCTAGATCCTGAAACCCTAGGATTTATTGTGCATATTTTGTTTATGAACCCTACTTAATTAAGAATTAAGTTTATGGAATATTAATTAGGTCTAAAATTGAGAATTTCAGATCTAAGACATATTCATAATACTGGGTTCGGGCTTGGGTAGCTCAATTAGGTCTAAGCGGTTGATCAAACCGAATCAAGAGTTGGTTAGATGGGATCAACAATGCTTAAATTGACCAGCCTAATAGGATTAAGTCTGGGTCAAGATCGAGTCACGATCAAGCAAGACCTAATTAGGCTCAGAGGTTAGAGTCTGGATTGTAGGCTAACCCAATTGGTTCTGACTCAACAATTTGGTGTCTAAGGTAAGTTTGGCATAGACGACCGACTGGTTTTTAATTGGAAGCTACTCGACCTGAATGCGTTCTTGTACGAGTTAATGGCATATTCCTTCCACCGGTCTCACTTACCTGGCCATATCTGTTGACACAGTTCTGATCTGAGGTGGTCAATAATCCGAGCTAACCCATGCCACTAGGTTAGTCATAATTGTTATGACTAAGCCAAGTCTAGTTTAATGAGACCTGAATCAATTCTCCCTAAGAAAAGATTAAGTCTGAGGTCTTCCACCATTGTAGATGTGCGGGCCCTTCCCGGGGTTGATTGTTCTCGGCTGGATACAGTGGCTCAGTTGCACCGGGAAGATGCAACCATGTCTATTAGGCATTGGATGCTATGGGCTGGAGGATGAGTTGGGCTCAATATTTCGGATACGGTGAGAGACTCAATTAGGAACCCAGTCTATGCAAATGGTGGGTCTGACTTAACTAAGGAGTGGATCAATATTTCCGGATACGGTGAGATTCATGAATTAGAGACCAAGTTTGGGTGCACCATGATTAGAGAATCATTGAACAAGAGTTGTTCACTCATTGGCTAACCCATCACCAATAACTGTTAGGTGAGGTGATGAGTCAGTTGGTGAGACCGCACCACCCACTAGAAATCATTAATCGTGGAGATTTTTGCATCTCTACAGAGGGAGTGTAGGGATCCGAGAAAATAGTGGGAGCTAATTTGTTTAAAAATAAAATCCCTAAACAAATTGGTCAAGTCAAAATTACAGTATCTAACTAGAATCTTTGACTCTCTACAGGAATATGTCTGCGTCCAACCCATTGGCACGTATCCTGGACACACATAGACTGACTGGACCCAATTATAAAGATTGGCTCAGGAACTACAAAATTATTTTGGGTTCCGAGAAGTTAACCCATGTTTTGGACCAGGACCCTCCCACATTACCAGCCCGTCCATCTGTTGAACAGAGAGCGTCTCTGGAAAAATGGATTGACGAAGATAATAAGGCCAGATATTACATGTTGGGCTCGATGTCTGATGAGCTCCAGCGCCAACATGAGGATATCGGGACTGCTCGCCAAATGTTGGCTCACCTGCAGGAGATGTTTGGTGAACAGAGTCGCGCAGCCAAATATCAAGTCACAAAATGACTTTTTAAGGCTAAGATGCGTGATGGGCAGTCAGTCCAAGATCACTGTCTGACAATGATCAAGGACATGGAAGAGCTTGAGAAGCTCGGTGTGAAGTTGGACTTGGACCTGCAGAACGATATCATTCTGCAATCCTTGACTGATGCATATGGGCAATTCATCATGAATTACCACATGCATAAACTTCAGAATTCCTTGGCCGAGTTAATGAATATGCTGGTTACCGCTGAGCTTTCTATGAAAGGTTCTAAAGGCTCAGTTCTTGCTATGGAACGGACTTCTTCCAAAAGAAAGTCTTATGGAAAGAAAAAGAAGTCTGTGAAAAAGCAAAAGGTGGAAGGATCAAAGAAGAAGAAGGCAGAATCGAAGAAAAAGGCCGATGGCAAAGGAAAGTGTTTCCATTGCAACAGCGACGGCCATTGGAAGCGGAACTGCCCTACTTACCTGGCCACCCTGAAGAACAAGAAGGAAGGTCCTTCTGGAGGTATGCTCGTTATTGAGTCTAACCTTACGGTTTCTTCTGCATCCAGTTGGGTGCTTGACTCTGGTTCTAGTGCTCATCTGTGCACTTCTATGCAGGGTCTTGAGGATAGCAGGAGGCTGAGGGATGGAGACATGATCCTACGCATTGGTAATGGAGCAAGAGTTGCTGCAGTAGCCGTGGGAACATACCCTCTTCGATTACCATCTGGTTTAGACTTAGTTTTGAAAGACTGTTATTTTGTGCCTGCAGCTAGCAGGAATTTGATTTCTGTTTCATGCTTAGCACAAGAAGGTTATGTGATCACCTTCTTTAAGGACCATTGTAACATTCTTTATGAAAGAAATAAAATTGCAAATGGTTTCCTTATTAATGGTCTTTATCAGCTACATATTGATGTACCTGTTCTAACTATCGAGCAAAACGTGAATGCCAAACGACCTAGGGATAGTCCAAACGACAGATATCTATGGCACCTGAGATTAGGTCATATAGCAGAAGATAGGATCAACAAATTGGAGAAAAATGGGCTATTGAGTCCATTGACTTCCGAGTCATATCCAACTTGTGAATCCTGTCTTCAAGGCAAAATGACTAAACTCCCTTTTGTTGGACATGGGGAGAGGGCCACAGATCTCCTTGCCCTAGTACATACTGATGTGTGCGGCCCATTTGATGTGCCGGCTAGAGGCAATTTTGTCTACTTCATTACCTTTACCGATGATCTGTCTAGGTATGGGTATGTGTATCTTATGAGACACAAGTCTGAAGCTTTTGAAAAGTTCAAAGAATTCAGACATGAAGTAGAAAAACAAACAGGAAAACCCATTAAGGTTCTTCGATCAGATCGAGGAGGTGAATACCTTAGCAGGGAATTCCTAGACTATCTCAAGGATAATGGCATAGTCTCTCAATGGACTCCACCAGGAACACCTCAACTCAACGGGGTTTCAGAATGGAGAAATCGGACTCTATTAGATATGGTTCGATCCATGATGAGCTTCACAGACCTCCCTGATTTTCTTTGGGGACACTCATTGTTAACTTCAATCTATCTACTGAATAGGGTTCCCTCTAAAACCGTTCCTACCACACCGTATGAGATATGGCACGGTAAGAAACCAAGTCTGAGTCATCTCAGAATTTGGGGTTGTCCGGCTCATGTCAAAAGACAACAAGCGGACAAGTTAGAGTTTAGGTCCTTCAGAGCTCGATTCATAGGATATCCTAAAGAGTCATTAGGATACTATTTCTACATTCCAGAAGACCACAATGTGATTGTGAGTCGACATGCCATCTTTCTTGAAAAATAGTTTATTCAAGATAGCGGCATTGGAAAGCAGATCAAGCTTGATGAGAAAGTCTCACAAGCAGAACGAGCTAAGGACCAAGTGGAACCAAATCAGGTTGAGCCAATAAGAACACTACCTCCTCCACCTCGTAGATCGGAAAGAGTTTCCCGTCCCCCTGAAAGATACTTAGGTATTATTTCAGAGGATGTAGAGGAAATGTTCCTCGTAGGTAATGGTGCTCATGGTGATGATCCCAAAACCTACAACGAGGCGATATCAGATATCGACTCCGAGAAATGGCTAGAGGCAATGCAGTCAGAAATTGACTCGATGCACTCAAACCAAGTCTGGACCTTGGTAGATCCACCAGAAGGTATAGTACCTATTGGATGTAAATGGATCTTCAAGAGAAAGATTGGTGCAGATGGGAATGTGGAGACATTCAAGGCTAGATTGGTGGCAAAAGGTTATAGTCAACGCGAAGGCATAGACTATCAGGATACCTTTTCCCCAGTAGCTATGCTAAAATCCATCCGCACATTGCTTGCTGTTGCAGCCTATTTCGATTATGAAATATGGCAAATGGACGTGAAAACGGCATTCTTGAATGGATATCTTGAGGAAGATATCTATATGGAACAGCCGCTAGGTTTCACATCCAGTGATACTGATCACAAGGTTTGCAAGCTGCAAAGGTCCATATATGGACTTAAGCAAGCATCTCGGAGCTGGAACACTCGTTTCAATGATGTGATCAAAAAGTTTGGTTTCATCAAAAATGAAGAGGAACCATGTGTTTTCAAAAGGGTCAGTGGGAGCGCTGTTGTCTTCCTCGTATTGTACGTGGATGACATCCTCCTTATTGGGAATGATATTCCCATGTTGACATCAGTCAAGATGTGGTTGTCCAAGGAATTCTCCATGAAAGACCTAGGTGAAGCATCCTTTATTCTAGGAATTAAGGTCTATAGGGATAGACCGAATAGGATGCTAGGACTTTCACAGAAGATGTACATAGAGAAAGTACTAAAGAGGTTTAGTATGGAAAACTCTAAGAGGGGATTAATACCCTTCAGACATGGTATTCATCTTTCCAAGAAGATGTGCCCCAGCACACCTGAGGAAATAGAACGCATGAGCAAGATCCCTTATGCTTCTGCAATAGGGAGCCTCATGTATGCCATGCTATGTACACGACCTGATATAGCCCATGCTGTGAGTGTCACAAGCAGATATCAGTCAAATCCAGGTGAAGAACACTGGACTTCTGTGAAATGTATCCTTAAGTACTTGAGAAGAACTAAGGATATGATGCTTGGTCTTTGGTAACGGAGAACTCCAAGTCCAGGGATACACAGACTCGGACTTTCATGTCCGATATAGATGATCGAAAGTCGACATCTGGGAGTCTGTTTGTGTGCAATGGTGGAGCTATCAGCTGGAAGAGTTCCAAGCAAACGGTGATACCACCTCATCCGCGATTACCTCGAGAAGGGTTATGTCGAGGTCAAGAGAGTCAACTCCGCAGATAATGTGGCAGACCCACTTACAAAGCCGTTGGGCCAGCAGAAGATCGAAGCCCACCTTGAGAAGATGGGACTTAGACTTGTAGCCAATTGGCTTTAGGACAAGTGGGAGATTGTTAGATATATGTGCCCTAGAAGCCAGAATTGGCTGACACTTGTAATACACTTCTAGGGGCAAAATTATAATTTTGACTAAAATCAATAAATGGGTTATTTTCTATCACATATGTGTATTTAGTGTCTGTGATACATCCTTTGAGTTAATGGTAATGATAATTCATATTTTCAAGAGTTGAAAATTTAAGACATGAATAATCATTATTAACTCATAAATTGCTCCTGACCATAGGATCATCACGAGGATGGTGATTGATCCGGAAGGTTGGTGTACAATCGCTTCTCTTTAGTAGATGAGTCTTGAGTCTACGGTGTGGAGACACCGGAGCGAGAGTACAGGTACTCGTTAGAGAACGAGGGCACTGAGCGTGACCACCTCGAGTAGTCATTAGGGAGTCTACCTTCTCGTCAATGACTGACTCGATGCTGCAGTAGTGTGTCTGGTTCTTTGACCTGAGATGCATCGGCAGTTCACCTTGAGGGTGTTATAGTTTGACTACACCATTACTCGGTCTCCTAGCCATATGGAACCCTGAGGTGTATGTTGGCTATGACATGTTCATTGTAGGAACTGGATTGCATCAAGATGGAATCTATCTACCTCGGTGGTAGAGGAGTAGCCCTATGATGATCATGAGAATCAAGTCCAGAAATCCATGGCCATGGTAGAGTGAAATAATAGAAAGAGTTTCTATTTAGATTTTCACATTGGACTCGAATCGAATGATTACATCATATGACAGAGACTAGGGTTTGACGAGTTCACCTTAACCCTAATCTGATCGGGGCTCAAGATAGAAGAACTGAATCACACAGGTAGCTGCACCAAGAGGTTCGCATTCAGCTCTGATGGGTTGCCACCATATACTGCTAGGTGTCACTGGTGGATTTTGGGAGCAATTAGAATGATTTAGATGATCGATCATTCTAGCTGTTCGAATCAGAAGAGTTCTGATCCATCGAAAGGAGTTTCGATGATGTCGATGATAGAGATCATGACATATCCCATTACCATACAGAACTGAACCTAACTGGGTCACACAAACAAGGGTTTGAATCTGGTGATCATCAATTGAACTGATCTAGTTCAATTGATCTGAATGAGATTCAATTAGGTTCAAGGAAATCGTGCTAGCACTCGATTGAACCTAACGTTCTTCTTTTGCTATCATAAATAAGTTGTCCTGTCTGAGCCAAAGGAGTTTGTGCTCAAACAGAGGCCTTCATATGGTCTGATAGGAGGTTGTCCAAGTCAGAAAAGGTTGTCTTATTTGTAAGACACTACCTGCCATTTTTGGTCACCTGCCATTTCTTGTTCTTTGACTTTGGTCAAAAGTCTACCTTTGACTGGTCAAACGTTGACCATTGACACTTTGACTTTTGACCACATGTCATGCACCTATTGGAGAGCTGGTGGGGGCCTGTCCCCCTGCCAGAACCTGGCAAGGAGAAGGGCGCACGCCACCCTAGGCGTGTGCCCAAGTTGGAGGCGCCTAGGAGTCCTTGTTGGACAAGGACTCCATCTCCTTTTTGGATTCCAATTAGAGTTCTTCTAAGAACCAACTTTGACTGGTCTTAGGCGCCCTCTAAGGAGGAATCCAGGGGACTCTATTCCCACCAATCAGATTTAGATCTGATTTCACAAAGGGTTGTGATTGGTTGGGAGGAAGAGGAGTTGGATCACGCTTAGTCTATAAAAGAGACCCTGCGCCCAACTCAGATTAGAAGCAATTCAATTGAGAAACCCCACGCCCCAAGGCTGCCTCTCCCCTCCTTCTCCATGCCATAGTCTCTTCTCCCCTTGCTCTCCACGTCCAAAAGGAGTTTTGGACCTTGGTTGGTGCGATTCAGATCAAAGAAAGGCGATCAAAAGTAAGAAGGCTGCGCTGCTGCAAAGGACGACTGCTCATCTTCAAAAGAGTTTTGAAGATCCTCCAGATCAGATTCAGATCTGATTTTTGGAGGTGTGATAGAGAAGAAGAGGATCTCCAGATCCAACCCGAGTGGATACCGGTAGAGGCCAGGCGCTTGCGTGGCTAAGATCCAGAACCTTCCGCTGCAAACAGGATCATCAACAGGGTAATAGGATTACCCAGATCAGGTAAATTAAATTTGATTTAATTTATCTTTTAATTTTATTTTATTAAAATAATAAGAATCAGATCTGAAACATATCAAGATCTGATTGGGATCAAGAGAAAAATTTTTGAAATATATCTCTTGATCTGATCAGATCTGAACGAACCTGGACCGGGAAATCAGGATTTCCTTAAATTTTATAATAGCATCTTCAGGGTATCAGATCTAATTTAAAATTTATTTAGTCTTTCATACCATGCTCTAGGGGCTTATTTTAAACCATAGAGTGCCTTATACAATTTGTAAACATGATTAGGATATTCATGACTTTTAAATCCGAATAGTTATTTTATATATACTTCTTTAGCTATGTATCCATTTAAAAATACACTCTTAATATCTATTTGGTATAATTTGAAGTTCATGAAGCATGCAAATGCAAGCAATAACCTAATTACCTCTAATCTAGCAACAAGAGCAAAAGTTTCATCAAAATCAATACCTTCCTCTTGATTATATCCTTTAGCCACTAATCTAGTTTTATTTTTAGTGATTATTCAATTTTCATCTAATTTGTTTCTAAACATCCATTTAGTTTTAATTACTGGATAATCACTTGGTCTATTAACTAGGATCCAAACTTTGTTTCTTTCAAACTGATTTAATTTTTCATGCATTGCATTTATCTAGTTTGGATCATTTTCAACTTCTTTTATAGTTTTAGGTTCAATTTGAGATACAAATGCTAGATAGTTATTAATAATTCTCAAAGATGCATGAATTCTCATCCCTTGCGATGGCTCACCAATAATTTGATCTTTGGGGTGATCAAGGGCATACCTCCATTCCTTTGGTAGTTTTTGAGTTTGAGTATTATCAGGATTTTCTTCTTTAGGTTTAGCTTCCTTTTCTTCTTTGTTATCTTGAGTTGTTGATTCCTTAAGTGTAATTTTTTTCACTCCTTTCTCAATTATTCCTACATCATCATCAGCTATATCCTCTTTTCTAAAAGACAAGTTGTTAGTTTTATCAAATACTATATGTATAGCCTCTTCAATAACTAATGTACATTTGTTAAAGACCCTATATGCTTTAGAAGTGAAATATTCTAAGAAAATCCCTTCATCAGATTTAGCATGAAATTTACCTAAGTTATCTTTACCATTATTTAGAACAAAGCATTTGCAACCAAAAACATGAAAGTAGCTAATATTTAGTTTTCTATTTTTCCATAGTTCATAAGGGAATTTCTTTAATATTGGCCTTATTAATGCTCTATTTAGAATATAACATACTGTATTGATAGCTTCAGTCCAAAAATATCTTGGGAGATGGCTTTCATATAATATGGTTCGGGCCATTTCCTTTAAGGTTCTATTTTTTCTTTCAACTATCCTATTTGTTGAGGTGTTCTAGGAGTAGAAAAATTATGTTCAATCTCCATTTCATTATAAAAAGTTTCAAAATATTGATTTTCAAACTTAATTCCATGATCACTTCTAATACAAACAATAGAGAGGTTCTTTTTATTTAAAACTTTCTTGAAAAACTTAATAAATACAGAAAATGCTTTATTCTTTTATGCTAAAAATAGTACTCAAGTAAATCTCAAAAAATCATATACAATTATAAATCCATATTTCATACCACCTAGGCTTATAGTCCTAGTTAGTCCAAATAAATCCATGTGAAGTAGTTCAAGGGGTCTAGAAGTTGAAACAATATTTTTTGATTTGAAAGAACTTCTAATTTATTTTTCTAATTGACATACATCACATATTTTATTTTTTTCAAAATTAAGTTTTGGCAATTCTTTTACAAGACAACTTTTGATTAGTTTAGAAATTAAATCCATGCTAGCATGTCCTAGTCTATGATTCCATAGCCAACTATTTTCATTGTTCTTAGCATTCATTGTAACTAAACATTGGCTTCTTTTGGTGGAAGAGTCATCTAAATCTACTAAGTATATATTTCCATGCCTATATCCAATAAGAGCTATGCTATTATCAATAGGACTAGTGACAATGCACATGAGTGATTCAAAAATAACTTTAAATTCTTCGTCACAAAGTTGACTAATACTCAATAAATAATGCTTTAATCCATCTACTAATAGTACGTTATCTGTAAATGCAAAAGGAGTGATACATATTTTACCACTTTCAATGATGTATCCTTTGCCATTATCACCAAAGATCACTATTCCTCCTTCTTTAGCTTCAAGGATGATGAAATGTTCATTTTCATCCATCATATGCCTTGAGCAGCCACTATCTAGATACCATTTTTCTTTCTTTCTATTAGCTATAAGACACACCTGCAATCAAAAATCAAGTGAGGGTTTTAGGTACCCAAGTCATCTTAGGTTCTTTAGGGTTAGTAACCATGATTTCTTTGGGAATCCATACCTTTTTAATGTATAGATTATTTTTTATTTTTCTAAAATTGCAAACATAGGATTTATGTCCAGTTTTTCTATAGCAAAAATAGATTGGTTTTTGTGAAGTCGAAGATGGATCATTTACAAAGAAATTCTTTAGAAATTTTTATTTCTTTTGAGTTATAAAACCAATTCTTGCTTTGTCAAAGACAGCTTTTTGATTATTAAATAATAATTATAGTTTTTCAAAACTTAATGTAAACTTATCAACTATAGATTTATATTTTTTAAGTTCTTTCTTTAGGTTCTGATTTTCTATTGAAATAACATCCTTTTCTTTTAATATTTTCTCATTTTTCTTGATTAGATTTTGATTGATTGATTTTAGATTTTTATTTTTTAATGTTAACTTTTTCAGATCATCATATAATTCATAAAATGTTTCTTGCAACTCATTAAATGAAAATTCTAGTTGAGTGTCAAGTGTTATCTCATCCTCTTGAGCCATGAGACATAAATTGACTATTTCTTATCTCTCTTCATCTAAACTTGAATTTTCACTATCACTCCATGTTGCCATCATTACTTTCTTCTTTACTTTCTTGGAGGATTTTTTCAATAGAAGGCTGTCTACCTTGAAATGACCTAGTTTCTTGCATTCAAAACATGTAGGGTGCTCCTTATCTTTGTCTTTCTCTCAATCTTTACTAGCTTCATCTTTGGAGAAGGGTCTTCTCTTGAAGTTTGGTCTTTTCTTCCTTATAAACCTTCTAAATTTTTTGATTAGAAGAGCCATCTTTTCATCATCATCTCCTTCCTCAGAATCTTCACTTTCTTCATCTTCTTCCTTTGCTACTGACTTGAGGGCCACGGTCTTCTTTTTCATAACTTCATCTTCCAAGTTTTACTTCATAGTTAACTCATGTGTCATGAGAGAACCAAGAAGCTCTTCAAGGGGCAAGGTGTTGTGATCCTTAGCTTCTTATATAGCCATCACCTTTGCCTCCCAAGTTTGAGGAAGAGACCTAAGAATTTTTCTTACAAGTTCACTATTAGTGTATGATTTTTCTAAGCTTTTAAGTTTATTAATAATATTAGTAAATCATGTAAATATTTTGAAAATACTTTTAGTTGATTCCATTTTAAAAAGTTTATACTTATGCACTAACATATTTATTTTAGATTTCTTCACTTGATTGGTACTCTCATGGATAACCTCAAGTCTATTCCATATTTCTTTGACTAAAATACTAATAAAAATTTAATTAAATTCATTAGCATCAAGTGACCAATAAAGGATATTCATTACTTTAGTATTTAATTGAGCTAACTTCTTATCATTTTCATCACATTCTCTTTCAGATTTAAGAATTATGTTATCTTCAATGCTAATTATGGATGTGTGTGGTCCATTGATTATGACACTCCATAGGACATAATCTGATGCTTAAATGAATATGCACATGCATGCCTTCCAACATGTGTAGTTAGAACCATTAAATAAAGGAGGCCTATTTGTGGACTCTCCTTCCATTAGGGAGACATTTAATTATATTGCCATCTTGATCGATTACTCTAAATCAAATGAACAATAAACAATATAAGAGCACCTACTTTGATACCACTTATTGTCCAAAAGAACAACCCAAGAGGAGGGATGAATTGAATTTTTCAAAAATTTTTGGATTGCTAAGTATATGTGCAGAACTTAAATATAAATATGCTAGAAATGCAGTAATTTAGATGTGCAGAAAATTAACTAAAAAAAGAAATCACACACATAAAAGCTCAAGATTTTTATAGTGGTTCGGTATCAAACCCAACACCTACATGCACTCCTCAAGCACTCCACTTGAGAATTTTACTATAATCTCCAAGATTACAGCAAGATTATTTTCACAGGGCTTAGAACCTAAATCCAATTAGTTTTGTAGGCTAACCAATCAAAACCTAATCCCAAGCTACTCCTAAGCTTGTACAAATCCAATTCAAGGCTTGGGTGAGCCTATCCCCCAAGTTTCAGCTCTTTAAAACTTGAAATACAAAGATTTTAGGATGTAGAAATTTAAAACAAAAGCAAACTCCTTTTGAAAAGCATATTTGAGGCTTTGATGCACAAGATGAGTTATTGGAGGGCTTTAGCAATGAATGCTTCCTTCCTTCACTTGAGAATGCCTTGATTATATAGCTAGTTGAGTGGTTGAACAGTAATGAAGGCTCTTTAAAACTCACTATTTGGACTGCACACTTACTTTTAAAAAAATATTGATGTTTCCCACTTTCTTACTTTTATATCTTGAGTTCCCAAGCCTTAATATGGTCATAGAAATCTTCTAATCCAAGCTAGAAACTACAAAAATGGGTTTGTAGCCGTTGGAACATCGAAAAAAGCTATTTAGAGCATCCAAAATGAAATATGGATAGTTCTAAAAACTAGCCGTTAGGGCTGTCAGAACTTCAAGAGTCGACCCCCTAGAGGATTGAGTCGACTCTAGTCACAGGGTGAAAAATCTGACTCTCTGAATTTTCTATTCCATGCCAGTTCGACTTGCTGGAGTCGACTCCTGGATTTCGTGAGTCTACTTCAGTCATAGGGTAAAATATGTAATGTTCTGTTCTTGGACTAGTGCCTTTACTAAGATGGGAGTCGGCTCCTATTTTTTATGAGTCAACTCCTCCATGAGTCGACTCCTGATCTATGCCAACTATTGAAACTATGCTAGATCCAACTCTAAACTTTTCTTTTGTTCATTTCTGACCCAGTATTCTTTGAAATGCATTTGGCTTGATCTCTTTTGCTCTTCTTTTTTGGTTCTTTCAATCAAAAACTTGAAGCATCAAAGAGATGGATTCCTGTTCTCCTAAATTTCATTTTAAACACTCAAACTAAATTATTAGTACTTATTAGTGCAAAATCTGATTGATGTCGAATCGAGCTAGAGCTAGAGAAGATGAGATCGCCGTCGATAACCTGCAAAATAAGTACTGTCTGAAGTCGAAGATAGTAGCTCTGGAAAGATCATCCGACGATTAAGCTAGCTCTCTTGGCCAACAGAAATAGAGTACTCAAAAAAGAAAAATTTGATAGAGTTTTAGAGTAGAAGATGAGAGCCCCCCTTGAAATGTATCTAAAGGGTCTCTTTTATAGACGAAGCTAGCAACAAATTAATGGTGACAGCCGCAACCATCTGCTAGTAGGCCAGTCAAGAGTGGAGGATGGTGTCTATAGTCATGATGCACCAGTCAAGAGTGGTGTCCATTGTCGTGACTTATCAGTTTGTTGGAATTTAATAGTTGAAGTTTGGATGGGATAGCTATAGGTGGTGAAGGACTTCACATCATAGTAGTTCAAGAGAGGCTCGGATGTTTTCATGATCTTCTATGTGTTGACTGATATTTGCGATATCGAGTTTAGATGATGAGGTCCTTCCGATGTCAGAAGAAAATTCCCAAGGATGACACAAAGGAGGAGTTCGATCGGTGAAAAAGTCCAACGAAAGAAGTTCGAAAGGAGTTTGGCTGGCAGAGAAGTCCGACGAAAGGAGAAGTCTGGAAGGAGTTCAACTAGTGGAGAAATGACCATTTTGTTGGAGGATACTTAAAGCCATGATTGGAGTTCTTCGGTAATTATAAATATCTTTCGATCGAGCTCCAGACCAAACTTTGGTTGGAGCAGGGTTTATCCCCAACAATAGTCTCCCTACTCTCGAGTTCGAAATTCAAAGGAAGAAAGTAAAAAGGCGACTGCCGAAGTTCGGGCCCGAGCTTCGCACCTGCCAGACGAAAAGTTTTGGCGATTTTCATGCTGGTGCCGAAACTTCTTTAATTGTGACATGATTTTGAAGAGATGGCCTTTCAAAATTTCCACCAAAATGTTGTCCGAGGTACAGCGTAATAAAGGCTCTACCCATCACCACTTCCCTGCCATGATGAGTAGGACATGCATCGCACGAAGATCGGTCGGTGGGGATCTACAATCATAACCATTTTGGGTTTCTCCTGGCTATTTAAGTCCTTCCTTCTTTGGAACCCATCTCGCCCGAGCCTTCCTCTTCCTTCAGCTCTTGCTTTCCTTCCATCCGAGAGTTCTAATTTCTTCCTTCGTCCTCTCTGGTTCCAGGCGTTCTTCCACTCAATTTTCATCATGCTCATCATCCCTTTGTCCTTTTCAATCGACTTAGGTCAGCTCTCCAACCCTTCTTTTTGATTACTCCTGCATCTTTTGCTTCTTGCTCTTTTAGTTCTTTTGTAGAAGCTTTTTGCGATTCATTCTTTCCTGCTTTTTGGGGATTTTTCTTGGGTTGATTTTGATCTGGATGTGTTCTGAAGCTTTTCAATCCATCGATTCTTGTAGCTCATCCGGACCAACCTTCTTAGACCCCATCCCCTTAACAAAGGTTGAGCCTAAGAGTATGTCTCATCAGTCTTTCATATCGGATACCATTCCTAGCATCCTAACCCCTAACGACCTTTTCTTAATTAGGATTCAGTATGGGGTTCCCCAGGAGTATGATCTTGAACTCTCCATATCAGGTGATTGAGCTAGTTTTCCTTCAGCTGGTCACTTTTGCTTGTATTTAGAAGATTTGCATGCCAGACTTTGACTTCCGCTCTCTTCTTTCGTAGTGGTGCTTTTTTGCTTTCTGAATATCTTCCCTACTTCTGTAGTATCAAACTTCTTTAGGTTCGTAATCAAATTTTTTTCTCTCTACCATCTAGCCGAGGTTTGTCCAATCGTCTCCCTCTTTAGAAATTTCTATACTTTCAAATGCCATCTTTCAGTGAAGGACTGGTGGTACTTTTTCTACTACTATAAAAATGGCTTATGGTAGTGCTTAGTATGACAGCGGTTTTCAAAACCACTGCCATAGCTCCTATGACAGCGATTTTCGTTAACCGCTGCCATAGGTCGGACCTATGGTAGCAGTTTTCGTAACCACTACTATAGGTCCAATATATAGCAGCAGTTACAAAAAATTGCTGCCGTAGGTTGGACCTATAGCAGCGATTATAAAAAATTACTATCAAAGGTCGATCTATAGCAGGGGTTCATTGTAACTGCTGCCATAAGTCAGACCTATAGCAGCGGTTAGTAGGAATCGCTGCTATAATCTGATTTATGGCAGCGGTTAATTATAACCACTGCCATATATTTTTTTTTAAATATTATATAATTTTAAAATTTAATATCCATCTTCACCATTCATTATTTAAATAATTATCATTAGAGTATCATCGCAAAAAGTCATCTTGATCCAATGGCCCTAGCTTCGTCGATCAAAAAATTTGATTTCGACGATCACGAATGATGATGCGATGATCTAATAGATGGAGACCTCCGATGGATCTAAAAACCTGCAATGATGATCTTGGTGATGTTTGTAGCATACTATCAAAGTTTTACTTTAATCGGATATCATTATCTTGGTCAATTTAGTATAGGTTAGTTTCGATCGTTAAATAATAAATGAGTGATCAAGGGACCAAACGGTGTCTGATTATGAGATAATTTTTTTTATAAATAATCTTGGCTACTACTTTAATTATTTTTTATGATGGTAATTATAAAATTCAACTCGTGAGATGAAGAATGATCTAAAATTATATATCTCCTGATAATCATTATGAAACTTCATTGGTTGTTATGCTCGTACTTTTGCAATATCTGCTTAACATGAATAGTTTATATAAAAATGATTTGAATTTTACTATCATCATCATATAAAATATTTAAAATTATGATAAAGATTATTTAACTAAAAAATTATCTCATAATTGAACACTATTTAACCCTTTGATCGCTTGTTTCTAATTTAATGATCGAAATCATTTCGTACTAAATTGACCATGATAATGATATCCGATTGAAGTGAAACTTTTGTAGTATGCTATAAATATTATCAAGATCATCGTTGTAGGTTTTTGGATCCATCGAAGATCTCCATCTATCAGATCATCATATCATCATTCGTGATCATCGAAATCAAATTTTTCTGATCGATGAAGCTAGGGCCATCGGATCGAGGCAATCTTTTGCGATGACACTCTAATGATAATTATTTAAAGAATGAATGATGAAGATAGAAATTAAATTTTAAAATTATATAATATTTTAAAAAAATAAGAAAAAAATTATTTTCAACCTATGGCAGCAGTTATCAAAAATCGTTGCTATAGATCTACAACAGTGGTTATAGAACCACTATTGTAGATTTATGGCAGTGATTTTGGATAACCGCTATCATAGATCTATGGCAGTGGTTCGATAACTGCTATCGTAGATCTATGACAGCAGTTCGATAACCACTACCATAGGTTAGGTTAAAAATCTCCAAATTTTCCCTTTCCTTCCGTAAGCGCTCGATCTCTCTCTCTCTCCCTCCTCTTCATCGTCGGTGAGGCTTCCTCTCCTCTGATCAACGTTGCCCCTCCTCCCCCCTGACCGGCACCATCCCTCCTTCCTCCTACCACTCTGACCCCACCATCCCCAGCCGCCCCTCCCTGCCACCTCCCACCTGGCCCCCCCATCCCTCCATCCGACCCTCCCTCGGCCCCCAGTGAAACCCCCCTCCGACGAACCCCCATCCGACCCTCCCTCGACCCCCTGCAAAACCCCACCCCCTCCGGCAAACCCCTCCACCCTCGCTCGCCCCCGTGAAACCCCATCCCCCCCACCCCTCCATCCGACCCTCCCTTGGTCCTCAGCGAACCCCCCCTCTAACGAACCCCCATCCGACCTTCCCTCGGTTTCCTATGAAACCCACCTTCGGCGAACCCCCATCCACCCTCGACCCTCCGTCAGCCTTCCATGAAACCCTCCCCCACACTCTATCCTCCTTCGACCCTGGTGCGAAACCAAACCTCCCTTCTGATGAGCCCCCCTCCACCCTCCTTCGACCCCTGCGAAACCCCACCCCTCCCACACCACCACCATTCTGACCCTCCCCCGGTCGAGTGCGAAGCCTCCTTCAACCTCCTCATCACTATGCCCTCCCTGACCCCCCATCCCGATTGCCCCTGCTCTCTCTCTCTCTCTTTTCCCTTTTTCTCTCTTCTCTATCTCACTATCTTGCTTTTGTTTCGTAGGTTATCTCTTGTGCCGTTGTCCTCCTCTAGCTTCATCACCGACGACCCTCAGAGCTTTTGGTGCGACCCTCTCTCTATAACCATAGATATAATTTTTTTTTATTTTATAGTATTATTTATTAATCATGTATATTTATAATAATTTATAAAATATTTATAATAAATATTATAAATATTTATTATAAATATTATAATTATCTGCATGCCATAGTTTTTGGGCCGTGCCGTGGTGGTAGCCTTGGGTCGTGCCATATTGACGGCTATGGACTAGATCTATCAATGGGTTGGATTTGTATCAAAACTTTGATATTCAGATCTGGACCCAATTTTAATTACTGGTACTGGATCCAAACCCGAATACCTGAGGGTCTGTACTTGAGAGAGGAAGAGAGGGGGTCCGGTCTCGCCGCTATCAATGGAAGGAAGGGGGTCCAACCTCACCGACGAGGGAGATCGAGAGAGGGAGAGTGGAAGATCGAGAGAGTGAGAGGGGGAGGGAGGGGGTCCAGCCTCGCTGGCATCACTAGGAGGGATGGAGTTCGACCTTGCCAGCAAAGAAGATCGAGAGAGTGAGAGAGGGAGGGATGGGGTCTGGCCTCATCGATGAGGGAGATCGAGAGAGGGAGAGAGGAAGATCGAGAGATGAAAAAGCTGGAAGGGAGGGGTTCAGCCTCGCTGTCATCATCGATGAGAGAGATCAAGAGAGGGAGAGAGGGAGTGATCGAGGGGATGGCATACAGCCGAGCTAACTTGGATATGCAATCGACCGGCTCAAGCCGTGATCGAATCGATTGGGGGAGGACCCTAACCAGATATCTTAGGCATGAAGCTGGTTGTCTCAGGCATGGAGCCTGCTTGACTTCTGAGTGAATAAAATTTGATATGTCAAGATGTTATATTGATTAATGTTCATTAACGTTGTAGGTCACAATGACACCAAAACATCATCTAGCTTTCACCACTGCCCCTCAGCGAGTTATGCACAGTTCAACATCCAAGGAGCAGTTGGAGCATACTTCATCAACCTCAACATCGACTGCTCAAGGACCTCCACCACCAGCATCTACTCCATCGACGGCATCTACTCCACCGACAGCTGAGCCTCTACAGTCATCCATATCTGAGGCACATTCTACTACGCAGGCATCTGAGTATACATTTTTATTATATTAGCATAACTTTATTTTTTATATAGTATTTGTATACTTATATATTTGCATAACGTATTTGCATTGCAGGTGCATCATCCAATTGAATATTTTATGGTCCCACATGTATGGCACACGTGTGGAACCGCCAGCATCAAGTGATGGTATATTACGATGCGGAGGAGAGGCCGGTAGGGGAGACCGCGTGGAAGATGCATTTCTTTTTTGGAGTGCTTGTGAGGCGGTCAGACATCATTCCTGTAGAGCCCAGAGACTGGTGTTTGATGGATGCTACCATCTGAAATCGGATATGGGAGGAGATATGGATAAGTACGCGCATCTTAGTATATTTATGCATTTTATATGTTTACACTATATATGTTTGATTAGAATAATTTTGTAACTGATTTTTGATAAATTTATGCAGAGAAGGTTCGATTTTTTCAATCATGAGAGGGCTCGAGATGCTCGACTGAAGAAGATCGAAGAGTTATACCAGAGTTACAAGGTCAAGCTCCATAGAAGATGGCTCAAGCACCAACGAGACACTCCGGAGGAGCTTGTTCTTTGGATACAGGACTGTCCTCCGAGTCAGTGGGAGAGAATGGTTAGACATTGGAGGAGCCAGGAGTTCAAGGTAAAATTTCTAATTTTTAAATTTTTCAATATGCTTAAAATTTTATTTAAATATTTTTTAAATATTTATTATTTATTTGAATACTTGTTAGGCTATCTTTCATCAAAACTGGGAGAACCGTGCAGCCCAGGAGTATACGCACACTCTAGACTGCAAGTCTATGGCTAGTCATGTGCATAGAGAGGTAATTAATTCTAAATCTTACTAAATAAATTAAATTCATATTTTTTATCATCTTTCTGATAAATTTATTCTTTGTTATAACTGATGAGAGATGGAGTGATGTCCAAGCATAGCGAGATCTTTCAATCCAGCCACACGGACAAGATGGGCAGGCCGATGAACACAGCGATCGAGCATATTTTTGTATGTATTAAATATATTAGTTTATATGATTAGTATTATAGCATTTCTTATAAAATTTTTTTTTAATTTATAATTACAAGATCAGTTAGATGCACTCACGAGCGAGGGCCTGGATACCTCTGGGCCCCATAACCATCTATCTCAGGTCTTGGGGCCTGAGCACTCTGGGAGGATCCGATGCAGGCCCGAACACATGCCGACGAGCTACTGGCCCGAGGTGGGCGTCTTCTTATGGACTTTCGGTATCGTCAGTTAGAAAGAGCTTAAGGAGGTGTTGGCACGGGCAGATCATGCTGCGATGCAGGCTGATCGGGCTGAGGAGCATGCATCTCATTTGGAGGGCATCGTGAGAGACATGATGTTGATGCACAGTGCATGTTTCGAAGTTATGAGCTTCGAGGATATGTTGGCCCATATTCCAGCTCTAGCTCTGGCTCCAGCTCCGACTCTCGGTGATGATGACAATGATATAGATTTAGGAGACTTTTGATGTATTTTATTTTTTAAAAAAATGTTATAATAAATTTTATTTGATAATAAAATTTTAGCATTTTAGAATAATTTTTATGTTTATTATAATTTCTTGTATTATATATCTATATTTATCAGGTAAAATATATAAAAAAATAAAAAAAAATTATTTTTTTAATTATTCAAGACCTACGGTAATGATTTTATAACCGCTGTCATATCCATGCCAACCGCTGCCATAGGTTTCTGATGTAAACGGTGCCAACCGCTGCATTAGACCTATGGCAGTGGTTAAAAAATTACGGCTATAGATTACCTATAATAGCGGTTATGTAACCGCTGCTATAGATTAACTATGGCAGCGGTTATATAATCGCTGCTATAGGTCAATCTATTGCAGCAATTTATAAACCGCTGCAATAAACTATCTATGGCAGCTGTTCAAACAACCACTACAACAACCACTATCATAGAGCTACGATGATGGTTGTAGTAGCAGCAGTTAGAAAATCGCTGCGATAGCCTATGGTAGTGATTTTTTGGGCTACGACAGTGGTACAAACTACTGCCATAGCCCTTTTTTGTGGTAGTGTTTCCTCAATTCAGCAAGAAGGGGCTGCTGAAAGGTACTCCTTCCTCTATTCATAACTGGAAGAAGAAGTACTTTTTCATGCACTGTCCAATTTTAATGCTAGATCTCCCTCCCTAGGGCTTCCTTAGAAAATTAGTTCGTCGAGCTCCTAGTTTAGACAGAGCCGACCTCGATTCCTCCAATAAGCTTAAAGCATGCCAAGCTCCTCTCCTTCCCAACCTTCTAAAAGAGCAGACTTTGTTCAACCTAGGCCTAAGTCTTCTTGATCTCGTCGATATACTCTTCATTTCTCGAACTCTTATGAGACTTTAGATGTATTTTAGCTAATGGTAGTCTTCCCTTGATTGCAGAGATGGACGTTGAAGCTATAGGGATGCTTACTGAGGACCTTCTTCACACCTAGAGGAAGAGGAAAGGGAAGGCCCTGAGTGAAGGTCGGTGCCCCAAGCTCTACAGCTCCCACCATCATCGATGCCGCCCTCGAGGTTGCTGAAGGAGGCTCCTTTCTCCCTGAATCCTTGAGTCCTCCTATCGGGATCATGCCCCTGAACCTCCTACCGAGATAGAGGGAGGAAAGGAGAGGAAGAAGGGAAAGTTGGCTGTCATGAAGATTGCTCGTAAGGCTCATCCTGGTGAGCCGAGCGATAGCGACGACGTCGGTTCAGGAAAAGACCCCTTCGATGTCCTGGATGTAATCCAGAATTTGATTGACAAGTTTGTCCTTCATGAGGTGGTGGACTACATGGTCGACCTCAACCAGACGGAGCTCGTTTGGAGCGCCCTTAGGACCATCCTCAAGGTAGCCACCTTATCGAGTTTTCTTTCCCATTTTTCTTTTCTCTATCCTGACATCATGTGTCCGTGGCAGTCGGGTCACTAAGTACTCATCCACCTTAAAAGGGGGCACCGTCAGGAGGTGGAAACACTGAAGGTCTAGGAGGATCTTCAAGCTAAGATCGATCGCCTTTGGAAAAAGGCCACCGAGGCTGAGTGCTTCATGAAGGAGAAGGCAGTGGAAGTCAAGAGCCTCCAGGGTGTGCTCTGGAAGGAGGAGTTCATTTCAGCCGAACTCAAGGCTGCACTGGCTCTGAAGGAGGAGAGGAGGAAGGAAGCTTAGGGCAAAACTGCTGAACTAAAGGCTCGAGAGGTGAAGTCAGTCTCAAAGGCGATGGCCCACGTCGTGGAGGCACTCAAAGCCTCCTCTGAAATGAAGAAGCTGAATGTCGTATTCGGCCAGCAGGCATTTATCAAGGGCTTCAAACTCTGTGAAGATAGAGTGGCCCAAAAGTTTTCCGAGCTTGATCTAAGCTTTGTAGAAGAGGATGATCCTAGTGAAGAGGTAGGGCCATTCGATGCCATGGCCGACCTTCCTCCTACCAAGCCCATCCCTGGTCCATCTGAGCCCACCATGGAGGCACCCAAGCCTGCCTGAGAACTAGAGGCAATCGAAAGCGCTCCGACTTCGTCTGTCGCTACACCTCCCAAGGTTGAGAATCTTGAGTAGTTGTATTTTTTCTTATTCTCATTTTATTTTACTCTGTACCTAAAAGAATTTTGGTAAATGAAAGCAGGCTTCTTTTCATCAATACCTTTGAGTATTTTTTGTACATTGAATGCAGTGCCCTGTTGACGCCGACCTGCTGCCCCAGGGGGTCCCTTTAAAATCAATGGTTAAAAATCTGAAAAGAGAAGTCCATCACTTGAGAAAGAAGCTGAAGAAGATTGAGGATGAGCTTTAAAGGTCTAAAAAGAATGCTTCCGAGGCAACGATTGAGGTCACTCATCTTTGAAAATTACATATAAGAGATTCTATAGACTTCATTATTAGGAAGGGTAGCTTCAAGAGAAAAATCATGGAGCTTAAGGAAAGCACCAGCGATAAATCTTGGGTGCTGACGGCAAAGATCGGCTCCTTCGAAGTTCAACTTAAAGCGATGAAGGAGAAGATCTAGTTGTTGGAGGGAAGCTCGTCGTGCTCCTCTGACAAGGCCTAGCATGAATGAGATTGGTCCAAGAGGTTCTCTATACTTCAGAAGTAGCTACATGATATCGAGCTTACTTACGAGACTTATCGATTAGGTTGGAGTGGGAGGATATCCTCAGTAGAGCAGAAGCTTCATGCTGCTAACGACGAAGTAGCCTAGCTCCAAGAGTGACTGGATGATAGCTACCAAACTGGTACAAGCAGAAAATTGGAGGATGTTACTCTAAGAATTAATTTTGATGATTACAAAATATTTAAGGAGATTACTAATGAATTTGGCTTATAAAAAGATTTTTTGTATTTCAGGGGCAAAATCATAATTTTATTAAGTTTTGATCTGAGAGCCTCAAGAGCAAGTATAGAAGATTTCTGATCATTTGGAGACAGCCCCATAATTTTTGGATGCATATTTTGGAAGAAAATCAAGTTTGAAGCAAAAGGATCGACCCCTAGGTCGTCTCCTGCTAAAACGGGCTGTTTGGCACACTATGTCTGTGCCAAGGATCGACCCCAGGGTCAACCTCTACTGTTCCGAATATCAAAAATTTAGAATAGTCAATTTTCTGGATTCTATCTCAAAGGTCGAGCCCTGTGCTAGAGGTCGACCCTTGAGTCGACCGCTGTGATGAAAATCTTCTGCAATGGCTAGTTTTATCCCATTTTGGTAGCTTTTAATACTTTCTTTAAGATCTTCAATGGCTACAAATCTTGCCCAGGATTCTCTCCTCCATCCATTGAAGATTTAAAAGGCTATAAAAAGGGAAAAAACATAAGAGATTTCATTATTCAATTCAGCTCTAAGCAAAAGGTCCTCTTCAAGAAAAGAAGCTTTTGTTTTCAAGTTCACAAACCTCTCAAGAGTTCATTCAAGTCTCCAACAACCTTAAGGAAAATCAAAAAAGCTTCCTCCATTATTGTGAAAAGTGTTCTTAAGGTTTTATTTGCTCATTAAGAGAGCTAAACTTATATTTGATTGTCATTAACTCTTATACTCTGTTTTATTATTTTGATTCAAGTTTTGGGGGGGTTCCAAAACTTAGGAGGGTTGATCCAAACCTTAAATTGAAGTATGTAGGATTGGCTTGTACCCGAGAAATAAGTATGCTAGCTTGGGATAGCTAGGGTTGGAGGTACCAATGTTGTATTTTGATTGAATACATTTAGTGGTTTTGAATTTTCAAGTAGGAGCTTGGGGAGTGGATGTAGGTGCAAGAAAAGCACCGAACCACTATAAATCTTTATTACTTATGGTGTGCTTGTTATCTTTCTTTTTTTAGTTTATTAAATTCTTGCTTTCTAATCTTTTATATATTTATTTAATCTAAATTGCTTCACACACATAACTTGCATATCATCATTCAATCTTGATATCTTTAAATTAACTTTAAAATTTTAAAAACCCAATTCACCCCCCCCCCCCCCTTCTTGGGTTGCATAACTGGGCAACAAGTGGTATCAGAGCTCGATGCTCTAGCCCTACTTTGATTTAACCATCAAAAAGCCAAAGATCTATGGCAACCCAAGTTAGTATTTTTCTAGCTGAAGGGTAGTCCACAAACTGACCTCCATTTTTTAATGGATCAAACTATACCTATTGAAAAGCTCGGATGAGAATATTCAAACAAGCACTTGACTATGATATGTGGAGTATTATAGTTAATGGACCACACACATCCACTAAGATAATTGATGGTGTGGAATCAACCAAATCCAAAAAGGAATGGGATGATGTTGATAAGAAAATGGCTCAACTCAATGCAAGAGCCATGAATATTTTATGTTGTGCTTTAGATGCTAATGAATTTAACCATATTTCAACATGCATGTCAGCTAAGAAAATATGAGATAGGTTAAAAGTAACTCATGAAGGCACTAATCAAGTTAAGGAGTCAAAAATTAACATGCTTATGCACAAATATGAACTTTTCAAAATGGCATATGATGAGTCAATAACTAAAATGTTTACTAGATTTATGGATATTATAAATGATCTTAAAAGTCTTGACAAGTCTTATCCTAATAGTAACCTTATGAGAAAGATTCTTAGATCTTTACTAAAGACATGGGAGGCCAAAGTGACTGCAATCCAAGAAGCCAAAGATTTGAATGTTTTACCCTTGGAGGAGCTTCTAGGCTAAGCATGAAATAACATCAAAAAGAAGATATCAAGAAAAAGAAAATAATAGCCCTTAAATTCATCACTCAACGAGATGAGAAATCCGATAAAACGGAAGATGAAGAACAAGATGAAGAAATAGCCCTCATCATAAGGAAGTTCAAGGGAGTTTTGAAGAAAAAATAAGGGATGAGGAAGAGGCTACCTACCAAAGAAGAGCATAGCAAGGAAAAGAATAGGGAGCAACCCCTTATTTTCTATGAATGTAAGAAGTCAGGGTACTTTAGGTCTGAATATCCTCAACTTAAAAAGATTTTCAAGAAATATAAGAAAAAGACTATGGTGGTAACATGGAGTGACAGTGACTACTTAAGTTTCAAAGAGGAAGAAGCTCATGAACAAGCCAATCTGTGCCTTATGGCATAAAAAAATGAGATAAATGCTGAAATCTTAAATGAATTTAAATTTGAAGAACTTCAGGAAGTCTTCTATGATTTGATAGATGATTTAAAAAAATTAGAAACTAAAAATAAAGATCTAAAATTTAAGAATCAAGTCTTGCTAAAAGAAAATAAAATTATCCTAAGTAAAAAATTAGTCTTAACTCAAAAGAACCTAAATTTGAAAAATAAAATCAACAAGCTAAAATCAATAGTTAAAAAATTTACTTTAAGTTCAAATAAACTTCATATGATTCTTGAAAATCAAAAAGCCATTTATGATAAGGCCGGTCTAGGCTATAACCCCCTAAAAAAATAAAAATTTTTGAAAAATATTTTTATAGATTCACAAAGCAATAAATTTTTAAATGTTACTTGCTTTAAATATGGTAAACTAGGACACAAATCTTATACATGTTTCTCTAACAATTTAAATATAAAAAAAATATGGATTCTAAAAGAAATCATTATGACTAACCTTAAAGGATCCAAGAAAACTTGAGTACCTAGAGTAAAGACTTGATTTTGTATGTAGGTATGTTTTGCATCCAAAAAAAAATTGAAGATGGTATCTTGATAGCAGATGCTTAAGACACATGATCGGTGAATAGTCTCAATTCATCACACTTAATACTAAAAGTGGAGGAATGGTCATCTTTGGAGATAATGGCAAAAAAAAGATTATCGGTATAGGTAACATTGGTATCACTCCCTCTAAGTATATTGAAAATATTTTATTAGTAGATAGTTTGAAACACAATCTCTTAAATATTAGTCAACTTTGTGACAAGGATTACAAAGTTATTTTTGAATCTTCATTATGCATTGTAACTAGTCCCAATGATGATGGCATTAAGTTTGTTGGACATAGACATGATAATATTTATATGGTAGATTTGAATGATCTTTCTATGATAAACATACAATGTCCAGTAGCTATGAATGCCAAAATTAATTAGACTAGTTGGCTTTGGTACCGTAGGCTTGCACACATTGGTATACATTAACTTTCAAAGCTTATCAAAAAGAAATTAGTTACTGATTTACAAAAATTAAACTTTGAAAAAGATAAAATTTATGATGCATGCCAACTAGGTAAACAAACTAAAGTTTCATTCAAATTTAAGAACATTGTGTTTCAATTTCTAGGCCATTGAAATTATTGTACATAGATTTGTTTGGTCCTACAAGAATAACAAGCTTATATAGAAAATGTTATAATTTTATAATTATCGATGACTACTCACGTTTTACATGAATTTTTTTTTTAGCACACAAAAATGAAACTTTTCATGTTTTCTTAAAGTTTTATCAAAAAGTTACAAATAAAAAAAGATTTCAATTTAAAGTATTCGAAGTAAACATGGAACTGAATTTAAAAATCAAGACTTTGAAAAATTTTGTGATAAAAAGAAATAAGCCATAATTTTTCAGCACCTAGGACACCCCAATAAAATAAGGTGATAGAAAGCAAAAATAGGACTCTAGAAGAAATGGCCCGTACCATGCTATGTAAAAGCAACCTCCCAAGATACTTTTGGATGGAAGCAATTAATACGGCATATTACATCTTAAACCATATTCTAATCAAACCAATTTTAAAGAAAATATCTTATGAGCTTTGGAAAGTTAGAAAACCTAACATTGCATATTTTCATATTTCTGATTGTCGATATTTTATTTTAAATAATGGTAAAGAAAAACTAGGCAAATTTGATACAAAATTTGATGAAGCTATTTTTCTTGGTTACTCCTCTTCTAGTAAAGCTTTTAGAGTATTTAACAAAAGAACTTTAGTCATAGAGGAGTCAATACATGTTGTCTTTGATTAGACTAATGATCTTCCATTAAGGAAGAGTGAGGATATTGATGATGCAGATATCCTAATAAAAGGGATGAAGGAGATCACACCCTAAAGGATTCAATAATTTAAAATGAAGAGGATCATGAAAACAAGCAAGAAAATGAAAGTGAAGGACAATGAGAATAACCTCAAGGTACAAATGATCTTCCAAAAGAATGGAGGTATGTTCATAATCACCCTAAAGAACTAATTATTAGTGATCCTACACATGGGGTAAAAACTTGCTCTTCAATTAGAGATACATATAATCATTTTTCTTTTGTTTCTTATTTTGAACCTAAAACCATAGATGAAGTCAAAAAAGATTATAATTGGATAAATGCAATGCAAGAAAAACTTAATCAATTCAAAAGAAATAATGCATGGATCTTAGTATCAAGACCTAAAAATCATCCAATAATTGTCATAAAATGGGTATATATAAATAAATTGGATGAAAATGGAAGTGTAATTAGGAATAAAGCAAGATTAGTTGCAAAGAATTATAATCAAGAAGAGGAAATTGATTTTGATGAGACCTTTGCACCTGTTGCTAGACTAAAAGCAATTAGACTTTTACTCGCTTATGCATGCTTTATGAATTTCAAGTTATTTCAAATGGATGTTAAAAGTACTTTTCTAAATGGATATATTACCAAAGAAGTTTATATAGAACAACCTTTCGATTTTGAAAATCATGCTTTTCTAAATCATGTTTTCAAATTAAATAAAGCATTATATGATTTAAAACAAGCACCTAGGGCTTGGTATGAAAGATTAAGTAAATTCTTGCTTAATAATGAGTTTTTAGAGAAAATGTAGATACAATTCTTTTCATTAAAAGAGATCATGATGACATCTTAGTAATACAAATATATGTTGATGACATTATATTTGGATCTACTAATGAAACTTTATGTCAAGATTTTGCTAAGCTAATGCAAGGATAGTTCGAGATGAGGATGATGGATGAACTAACATTCTTCCTCGGACTTTAAATTAAACAAACAAAGAGATCTCCATCATCCAAAGCAAGTATACAAGAGAGCTACTTAAAAGATTTGGGATTGAGAGCTCCAAAGCCATTAGTACCTGTATGAGTCCATCATGTAAGCTTGACAAGGATGAAGGAGGTAAAAGTGTTGATACAAAGATTTATAAAAGCATGATAGGTTCGTTATTGTATTTAACTACTAGTAGACCAGATATCATGTTTAGTATTTATTTGTGTACGATTTCAATATAATCCAAAAAAATTATATTTAAATATTATAAAAAAATATTTAAATACCTAAAAAAAACTCAATCCATAGGTTTATGGTACTCTAAGAATTCATCAATCGATTTAATTGGATATTTAGATGCAGACTTTGCTGGATGTAGATTAGATGGAAAAAGCACTAGTAAAACTTATCAATTTTTAGTAGTTAACTTAATCTCTTGGTTTAACAAGAAGCAAAATTTGGTAGCATTGTTTACGGTCGAGGCCAAATACATTACAGTCGAAAGTTGCTATGCACAAATCTTATGGATTAAGTAATAACTTGAGAATTTTGGCATCAAACTAAATAAAACTCCCATAAGATGTGATAATACTAGTGCCATAAATCTAACTAAGAATCCAATCCAACACTCTAGGTTAAAACACATTGAAATAAGACATCATTTCATAAGAGAGCATGTTCAAAATAATGACATAATTCTTGATTATGTTTGTACTGAAAAATAATTGACTGATATTTTTACTAAGATCTTGAGTGAAGATAAATTTTATGAAATTAGAAGAGAATTGGGAATTCTAGATCCTTTTGCTTAAATATCCTTTTTTTGATCCCAACTTATCCTCTACTAATATTTTTGGATCAATCCTTGAGACTTAATTTTATTGCTTTAAGTTAAAAATTATCCATGCTTCTTATCTTTTTCTTGACTTTAAGAAGAAAAATTATTTTTTAATTTAATAAAAAAATCATGGATAAACAATTATACTTTACTTATCTCATGAATTTATTTGAGCATTCTAATAATTTTGATCATTTGATTCATTTTAAGCAACTATTTATATTTTACACATTTTGATCATATTATTATTCTTTTTAAAAATTAATTAGTATTAAAAAATCATTTTTTATATTAAAAAAGGACTATTGATGAATATTCATGCCTTATTTAGATTGATTAATTTTGAAAAATAAATTTAAAAAAAATACTCTTTTTAAGTCTTTTAATATTGATGTGAAGTAAAATATTTTAGAGAAGCTATTAAAATCAAATATTCAAAGAGAACTTTAGTTTTTAATCAATTGATATCAAACAGATTAACATTTATCTTGTATTTTATTGATCTTAAAATATATATAATAATAAAAGAAAAGAAGAGATGATCTCTGAAAACTGAATATATCTTATAATTTGCTTTGAATAATCTATTTAAAAACTTTAATCTTTGAAATTTTTCATCTCTCTTGAATCTTTGAAGTTCAAAATAATTTTATTTAATGTATTTATTTTATTCAAAAAGGGATAGATGTATTTTTAATCCATATTATTTATAAATAAAATTTTAAAAATAAAAAAGAAAAAGAGAAAAGATATTCATTTTAAATTTATTGTATTCTTTCAAAATGGAAAAGAAAAGCTAAAAGATAAATTTATCCAACAATAATTATGAAAAAGAGGGGGAGAAAATATTATGTGATGAATTTTTTAGTATTTACTCTTAAAAAATAAGAAAAAAGATGTTTGTTTGTTAAATATTATCTAATTAGCCTTGACTGAATATTCTAAATAATTTGAGTTAAGGATAATGAACTTTGATTATTTTATGATCCTTTTAACTTAAGCCTTCATGTGATTATTCAATTTAAATTTAATTAATTTAATTTTTAAATTATTTTTGATAGTTAATTAGAGTTAAAGCTAATTTAAAATATATTCTCACTCTAAATAAATTAATTTTGATACATACTTCTAATTTTGAAACTCATTTAAAAATATAAATGTAATACAAAATTTTTAAAGTGCCTTTAGAAATTTTTATAAAATCATTTTTGCTTCGATACTATCTTTATTTTACTCGATACATTTTTGATATATATCTTTTTCGAGCTTAATTGACTAAAATTTATTTAAAAAAAGAAAATAATAAATAATAAATTAAATGTTGTGCTTGATTTTACTATTCAAATCTTTGTAAAATTTTAATCCTCTTAAAGCTTAAAAGTACATACTTGAAAATCTATTCAAAGAATCATATTTATTTAAAAAGGAGGAGAGTCTTTGATATTTGAATTTAAGATAATTTTTGTAAAGAAAAAAATTTCAAATGATAAGCTTTTAAAGGAGAGCTGATTCATTTGATTTGATTTGATTTTTTAAATTTTAAATTTAATTTTTTAAATTTGATACATCTGTCATTTGATGCACTTCATTACATTTCTAATTTCTCATCTGATTCAGATGCTTCCAATCGTGATCTCTACTGGATCTAATTTAGTCATCTTTGTATTAGGTTATGATCTAGTATCTCTTAGTTATTGATCAAGTCATGATTGATTATTTTTTTTTGGATCTAACTTATGGCATTGGTACTATTGGCTGCTTGGGTCATGGATAGTTGTATCCATGAATTTTGTATGTTTTGATGGTCTAACTCTCATAAATGCTTTTTGATATCTTTAGCACTTATATGTTTTGATGACTTAATATGATAATTTATTATGTGTGGAATGATAATAATTTGGATGTAAATATGTGTATATAAATATGATGATGTCATTTGAATGATGTGAAATGTAATCTCTACGAATTGGCTAAAATTTCATTATGATATGCTGAAAATACTATGTTGTATATAAGCAAATTGAAAGTTTTGTTATAAACTCTTATTCTAATAGGAAAACATATAGAATAAATTGAGGAGGCTTTTTCTTTTTGAATTTTAAAATTTCTTAAGTTCTTATTTGATGATGTCAAAAAGAAAGAGTAGAGTAAATTAAATTAGGCTATAAGCAAAATTGAAGTAAAATTGATAAAAAGAATAAGTAAGTCAAACTCTTTTATAAATAATTTGAATCTCTAATTATAAGTAATCTTCAAACTACTTTTTATGCAATATTTATCAAATAACTGAATATGATATTCTAGTAAGTGATGTAGGCTTCTACATGCTTTATTTTTTGCTTATACTCAAATATTTTATCATCATCAAAAAGGGGAAGATTGTTGCTCCAAGAATTGATTTTGATGATTACAAAGCATTTGAGGAGATTACTAATGAATTTGGCTTGGAAAATGATTTTTTTTATTTCAAGGGCAAAATCATAATTTTATTAAGTTTTGATCTGAGAGTCTCAAGAGAAAGTATAGAAGATTTTTGATCCTTTGGAGATAGTCCCATAATTTTTGGATGCATATTTTGAAAGAAAATCAAGTTTGAAGCAAAAGAGTCGACCCCTAGGTCGTTCCCTGCTGAAACGGGCTATTTGGCATGCTGTCTCTTTGCCAAGGGTCGACCTCTGCTATTTCGAAGGCCAAAAATTTAGAATAGTCAATTTTCTGGATTCTATCTCAGAGGTTGACCTCAAAGTCGACCCTTGTGCCAGAGATCGACCCATGAGTCGACCCCTATGACGGAAATCTTCTACAACGGCTAGTTTTATCCCATTTTGGTAGCTTTTAATACTTTCTTTAAGATCTCCAATGGCTATAAATTTTGCTCAGAATTCTCTCCTCCATCCATTGAAGATTTAAAAGGCTATAAAAAAATAAAAAATATTAGAGATTTCATTATTCAATTCAGCCCTAAGCAAAAAGTCCTCTTCAAGAAAAGAAACTTTCATTTTCAAGTTCACCAACCTCTCAAGATCTCATTCAAGTCTCCAACAATCTTGAGAAAAATCAGAAAAGCTTCCTCCATTATTGTGAAAAGCGTTCTTAAGATTTTATTTACTCATTAAGAGAGCTAAACTTGTATTTGATTATCATTAACTCTTATACTCTGCTTTATTGTTTTGATTCAAATTTTAGAAAGATTCCAAAACTTAGGAGAGTTGATCCGAATCTTAAATCAAAGTGTGTAGGGTTGGCTTGTACCTAAGAAATAAGTGTGCTAGCTTGGGATAGCTAGGGTCGGAGGTATCGACGTTGTATTCTGGTTGAATATGTTTAGTGGTTTTGAATTTCCAAGTAAGAGCTTGGGAAGCGGATGTAGATACAAAAAAAGCATCGAACCACTATAAATCTTTATTATTTGTGGTGTGCTTGCTGTCTTTCTTTTCTTAGTTTATTGAATTCTTGCTTTCTAATCTTTTATATATTTATCTAACATAAATTACTTCACACGTACAACTTGCATATCATCATTCGATCTTGATATCTTTAATTAGTTTTAAAATTTTAAAAATCCAATTCACCCTCCTCTTGGATTGCATAGCTGGGCAACAGAGGAGATTGCCTCTTTGAAGAGGATCATCGGCGAGCTCTCGGAGTTGGTCGAGATAGAAAAAATTAAAGTTTAATGGCTGAAACTCCAACTGACTTACAAGCAGCAAGCTGTTAGGGATGCGGAAGTCGAGTCGGAGGTTTTAAGAAAGAGGCTATGAGAGTCAAAGGAAAACTACCATCGGACTGATAAAATGTTCCACGATAACATGATGAGGCAAAGGAAGCTCGAGCAGGAGGTCTCCTATTTAAAAGAGTCCATAGTGATGGCCAGTAGCCCGAAGTCTAAGGGACCCAACCCTTCTTAGGACTTTGGTCTTCTCCTTCTTTCTTTTTTCTTCTTGTAACTGATTTTGCAAACCTCTGTCTTTGCCTTTACTTTGTAATGAACTTATACTTTCAATAAAATGGTACCTTCTTTCATCGTCTTTTATCTTGCGCAAGTTTAAAGCTTGTTGATGCCTTTGTTTTCTTTACCTTATCCTCTATTGGTACTATTGTTGTAGATATCAAATTGGAGATCCCTCCCAAAATTGGGGCAAGGTACTCTTTCCATTCCCAATGGAGTTGCAGAGGTTCATAAGGGCCGTTAGAAAGGCCTCTCCTCTCATCTTGTCTTATATTAACGAGGCCTTCGTTTTACTCATGTTAGGACGAGGTTATCCTCCCGTTCCTAACATGGCTGTAGAGGCATATAAGGGCCATTGAAAGGATCTCCCCTCTCATCTCGTCCTAGATTAATGAGATCTTTATTTTTCTCATGTTAGGATGAGGTTCTCCTCCTATTCATAACTTGACTGTAGGGGCACATAAGGACCATTGAAAGGGCCTCTCTTCTCGTCTCGTCTTAAGATTAACGAGGCCTTCATTTGCTCATGTTAGAACGAAGTTCTCCATCTATTCCTAACATGACTGTAGGGGCTAACATGGCTATAGGGGTATATAAGGACCATTGAAAGGGCCTCTTCCCTCATTTCATCTTAGATTAACGAGGTCTTCATTTTACTTATGTTAGGATGAGGTTCTCCTATTCCTAATATGGTTATAGGGGCACATAAGAACCGTTGAAAAGGGCCTCTCCTCTCATCTCATCTTAGATTAACGAGGCCTTCATTTTGCTCATGTTAGGACGAGATTCTTCTTCTATTCCTAACATGGCTGTAGGGGCACATAAAGGCCCATTGAAAGGGCCTCTCCTCTCATCTCGTCTTAGGTTAACGAGACCTTCATTTTGCTCATGTTAGGTGAGGTTCTCCTCCTATTTCTAATATGACTGTAAGGGCACATAAGAACCGTTGAAAGGGCATCTCCTCTCATCTCACCTAAGATTAACGAGGTCTCATTTTTGCTAATGTTTAGGATGAGATTCTTCTCTTGTTCCTAACATGGTTGTAGGGGCACATAAGGGCCGTTGAAAGGGTCTCTCTCCTCATCTCGTCTTAGGTTAACGAGGCCTTCATTTTGCATCATATTAGAACAAGGTTCTCCTCCTGTTCCTAACATGGCTGTAGGAGCACATAAGGGCTATTGAAAGAGCCTCTCCCCTCATCTCGTCTTAGTTTAATAAGATCTTCATTTTGCATTAGGATAAGATTCTCCTCCTGTTCCTGACATAATTGTAGGGGCACATAAGGGCCATTGAAAGGGCCTCTCTCCTCATCTCATCTTAGTTTAATGAGCCCTTCATTTTGCATCAGGATGAGATTCTCCTTCTATTTCTGACATAATTATTTTTATCATGCAGAAAAGTTTGGAAAGTCTTTTCCTTTCATTACAATTTTGCAATAAGAACTGAAGTGCTAAAGTAAAGGGGTTTTATTACAATGAAGTCATTGATGATACATTCGTAAGTTTTTTGAGTTTCATGGTCGGAGTAGATCAGCTCCTCTTAGCTCCTTCAAGTAATATGTCCCGGGTCGGGTGACCTCCTTGACTTCATAGGGTCCTTCCTAATTTGAGTCGAGCTTTCCTTGGTTCTAGGGCTATGAAATAGCCGTTCATCGAAGTACCAAGTCCCCCACTTTGAACACCTTATCTTGGACTCTAGAGTTGTAATATCGGGCCACCTTTCATTTGTAAGCAGCCATCCAAACTCGAGCTTCTTCCCGCTTTTCCTCAAGTAGGTCGAGATTAGTCCTGAGGTCTTGTGAGTTGCATTATTCATCAAAAGCCATAACTCATGCCGATGGGAGTTCGAGCTCAACTGGGATGACCGCCTCTATTCCAAAGGTCGAGGCAAACAGGATTTTTTCTGTTGGCAATCTTTGGATAGTTTGGTATGCCCAGAGTACATGGTAGAGTTCATCTACCTAAGTCTCCTTTGCTCTCTCAAGTCTCATCTTAATATCCTATAGCAAGGTTTTGTTAGTCACCTCTGCTTCACCATTTGCTTGCGAATTGGCTACTGATGTGAAGTTATGGGAGATGTTCAAGTCTTCACAAAACTCTGCAAACTTTGCTCCAGCAAACTACTATCCATTGTCTGTTATAAGGGTACAAAGTAGGCTAAATCTACAAATGATCGACTTCCAAATGAAGTCTTGTACTTTTGCTTAAGTGATTTTCGCCAGGAGTTTGGCCTCGACCCATTTGGTGAAGTAGTCAATCACAACTAAGAGAAACTTTCATTGTCTAGATGCCATCGAGAAGGGGCCAAGTATATCCATCCCCCATTGCGCAAATGGCCAAGGGGCTCAGGGGTGTAAGCTCGAAGGTCGGTTGTCTTTGAACATTTGCATTCCTCTGACAACGATCACATCTTCTAATATAGCCTAGGGAATCTTGATACAGAGTCGGTCAGTAATAACCTTGCTGAAGTAGCTTATGAGATAAAGATTTGGCACCCAGGTGGCTTCCACAAATTCCTTTATGCACCTTCCATAATGCAAAATCGGCCTCGAAAGGTTGGAGACATTTCAAAAGTGGCATGGAATATGATCTTTTATATAGTTTATTTTCATAAAGAACATACCAGAAGACTTGGTTTCTCAACTTTCGAGCCTCTTTGGGATCACAAGGAAGAGTCTCATCTTTGAGATAAGCAACCAATAGGTCGATCCAGTAGGGCTCATGATCGATCTGCATTGTAGACTGAGGCTCTTCCAAACTCGAGCATTTCAGAACTTCGAAGAAGACTTTCTTAGGCAGTTTGGCTGGAGCCAATGTTGCCAATTTAGAGAGAAGATCGGCTCTGATATTTTCTGCTCTCGAGATCTATCAAATGCTGAAACTTTTGAAGATCGGAGTCAAATTCTTCACTTTCTCGAGATAGTTCATGATACTTTTCTTCCAAGCTTCATAACTACCACTAACTTGTCCGACGATCAGTTGGGAGTCACTGTATACTTGGAGTCTATCTACTTTCAATTCTTTGGCTATCTTTAACTCAGCTATCAGAGCTTCATATTCGATCCCATTATTTATTGTAGGAAATTTGAAGTGCAGTGCATATTCAGCGATGACTTCCTCCGAGTTCACTAGGATCAATCCAGCACTTGCACCCGAAGCATTGGATGAGCCATCCACATACAGGGCCCAGAGGCCTTCAGGATGGTCGGCCTTTTCTTTAGAGAAACTTGGCTATAACCATGGAATGCCAACTTCATTCTGTTCAAGTTTGGCCTCATCTGGGATAGTGCATTCCACTATAAAATCTGCCAGTATTTGAGCTTTGATTGACGATCGAGGTTGAAAGTTAATATCAAATTTTATAAGTTCAGTTGCCCATTTTGCGATTCTTCCAGAGGTGTCTGTTTGGTGAAGAACTATCTTGATTGGTTGATTGGTGAGGAGAGTTATGATGTGCCCTTGAAAATAAGGTCGAAGTTCTGTGCTGCAATCAATAGAGCATAAGTTAGTTTTTCTAACTTAGTGTACCTGATCTCGACATTCCTCAAAACTCAACTTATGTAGTAGATCAGCCATTGCACTCTTATCTCTTCCTTAACCAGGACTGCTGCAAGGGCCACCAGAGTGACCACCAAGTACAAAAGCAGTTCTTCTTCGAGTTCGAGCTTTGCTAATAGGGGTTAAGCCGAGGTAGCTTTTGAGCTTTCCGAATGCCTATTGGCATTCTGCCAATCAGTAGAAGTTCTTTGGTTACTTGAGGACTTGGAAGAAAGGCATACATCGCTCGTCCAATTTTAAGACAAACTGATTCAAAGATGCCACCTTCCTGATTAGGTGCTAAATTTTTTTTATTGATTTTAGGACAGTCATCTCTTGGATGGCTTGGATCTTCTCTGAGTTGGCCTCAATCCCTTATCTCGACACTATGAACCCAAAGAATTTTTCTGAGGTTACTCCAAAGGCGCATTTGGTCATGTTCAACTTCATCTTATATCTCTAGAGGGCATCGAAGGCTTCTTCGAGGTCAGCAACATGATTTGCAGAAGTTTGGCTCTTGACAAGCATGTCGTCCACGTAGACCTCTATGTTATGGTTGATCTACTTCTTGAAGATTTTATTGATCAGACGCTGATAGGTCGCACCTATATTTTTGAGCCCAAAGGGCATGACCTTATAATAATAAAGACCATGGTCAGTAATAAAAATAGTTTTCTCCTCGTCTTCTGGTACCATCCAGATTTGATTGTAGCCGAGAAAGGCATCCATAAAGGTGAAGAGCTCATGGCCCGAAGTTGCATCCACCAGTTGATCAATTCTGGATAGGGGGTAGCTATCCTTTGGGCAGATTTTATTCAGCTTTTTAAAGTCTATGCACATTCTCCACTTGTTGTTTGCTTTCTTGACCAGAACCACATTAGAGATCCAACTTCGGTAGTTGACTTCTTGGATGAACCTAGCTTTAAGAAGTTTATCTACTTCCTCTGCTATTACCTTCTGCCTTTCTGATGCATGGCTCCGAATTTTTTCTTTCACTAGCCTATATTTAGGATCAACATCCAGCCGATGTTCCATGACTTCGGTATCAATTCTCAGTATATCTATGGGAGCCCAAGCGAAGACATCGGCATTCTTCCATAGGAAAGCAACGAGCTGCTTTCGAACTTCCTCCCCCAAGTTGGAACCAATCTACACCACATGCTCTGCATTCATGTCATTCAAAGGGACAGCTACTAGGTCTTCCATGGGTTCGTCCTGCTCCTTAGTAAGATCGTCATGGACATCCAACTCGTCAACTGGGCAAGAGTCGGATTGGTCATTCTTTTGTAAGGTAATGGAGTAGCAGTATCTTGCCAAGGTTTGATCTTCTCTAATCTCCCCGATCTCGCAGTTCATCAAGAACTTAACTTTCAAGTAATAGGTTGATACTACAGTCCAAAGTGCATTTAGACCAGGTCGATCAAGAATTACATTATAAGTAGATGGGGTCTTTACTACCAGAAAGTTGACATGTGCTCAATCCTATTTTCGATATTATTCTGCAGCCACAGTTAGTTTTATTATCCCTTCAACTGGCACAGCATCGCTAGTGAAGCCCACCAATAGAAAATTCATAGGCCCTAGGTGGTCATTAGGTATGAACATTTTGAAAAAAGCATCATAAAATAAGACATCAGCAGAGCTTCCATTATCTACCAAAATGCGGTGTACATCATAGTCAGCAATGTTCAAAAAAATTACAACCACATCATTGTGCAGGAACTAAATCCCTCGAGCATCCTCATTAGTGAAAGCTATGGGCTCTTCAATCCTCCATCTCTTCGCAGGCTCTACCAATCCATTAGTCTTCCCCATCGAAGTCTCCCAAAGATGGTGTTGATGATGTCGAGGGGCAATCGATCTCTTTGCTGTTCTTCCCTCCTTGATGGTTCTGACGGTGGGGGTGCTCTCGATCGATCCTCCCATCCTTTAGGCTGATGTCATAGAAATTGGCTGAGTCTGCCTCACCTAATGAGCTCCTCGATCTCGTCTTGAAGCTAAATGCATTCTTTAGTATCATGACTATGGTCACGATGGTAGAGATAGTACTTGATAGGATTATGTTTGCCAGGATTAGCGTGCATCCTCTCCAGCTTCGATAGCTGCCCCTTAGTCTCCATCAGAACTTAGGTCTTCAGAGCATTGAGGGAAGTATAGTTGTGGAACCTTCTGAGGGAGAGCCTTGTCATGCCCTTCTATTAGGACTCCTTTGCCTCCGAGCCCGAAGAGGAGTTTATGAAGGAAAAAATCTTGTTTCCCGAATCAGATTCGTTCAGATCTGATTGAATCAAGAGAAATATTTTAAAAATTTTTCTCTAAGATCCTAATCAGATCTGATCTTATTGATCTAATGAAATAAAATAAAATAAAAATTAAATTAAATCTAATTTAATTATACCTTTATTTTGGATAATCTAATTATCCTATGATGATCTCGATGTTTGCCTGAGGTTCTGGATGTAGCCACGCAAGTGCCTAGCCTCTACTGGTATCCACTTGGGCAGGATCTAGAGATCTTCTCATTCTCAATCAATCCTCCAAAAATCAGATCTAGTTCTAATCTTGAAGATTTTTAAAAACTCTTTTGAAGAATAATCGTTGTCTCTTGCAGCAGTGCTGCCTTCTTTCTTTCCTGTCGCCTTTCACTTGCTTGGATCACACCTAACTCATGCCCAAACCTCTTGGGTGTGGAGAGGAGAGAGAGGACCAGAGGGTGGCATGGAGAAGGAGGGAGAAAAGCTTTGTGGTGTGGGCTAAAGGCAAAAGCTCTCTATTCTAGGTGTCGATAGGATTTATATAGATCCTGCTGCGCCATGCAATGCCACATCATCCTGGCCAATCATGGCCCTTTATGCAATCCGATCTAAATTTGATTGATGGGATGACATCATTTGATCCAATCAGATTAGAGTCCCTCAAAACTCTCCTTAGGTGGCACCAAAACTGGGTCAAACAAGTCTCCTTAGCGCCACCTAATTTAAACCCTTGAAGCAACTGGAGTCCCATTTGTATGAGACTCCAAATCTTATCCTCATGGGGCGCATGCCTCCCTAGGTGTGCACCTCTTGCCTGTCTACTTTTTAGTAGGGGGACAAGGCCCAAGGTTCTCTCCTATGGGTGTATGATACATGGGTAGATGTCTAAGTATCAAAGGTCAACATTTGACCAAAGTCCAAAGACAAGATTTAGCAGATGATGAAAAATAGCAGGTGTTGTCTCAAATTTATTTCATAAATTAAGATAATCCTTTTCTAATCCGGACAAGCTCTAGTCAGACCAAGTAAAGATTTTTAAGTGAGCCCAAATATATTTGGCTCAGTCGAGACAAGTTTTAATGATTGTTAAAGAAGAATATTAGGCTCAATCGTGTGCTAGCATGATTTTCTTGAACCTAATTGAATCTTATTCAAATCAATTGAACTAGATTAATCTAATTGATGATATCCAGATCCAAACCCTTGTTTGTGTGATCCAGTTAGATTTAGTTTCATATGATAATGGGATATATCATGATCTCTATCATCGATATCATCGAAACATCTTTCGATGTATCAGAATTTTTTTGATTCAGACAACTAGTATGATCGATCATCCAAATCATTCTAATTGCTCTCAAAATTCATCGGTGACACCTAGCAGCATATAGTGGCAACCCATCAAAACTGTAAGCAAACCTCTCGATGCAGTTTTCTGTGTGATTAAGTTCCTCTATCTTGAGCTCCGATCGGATTAGGGTTAAGGTGATCTCGTCAAATCCTAATATCCATCATATGAATTAATCATTCGATTCAAGTCTAATGTGAAAATCCTAATAGAAATTTTTTATATTATTTCACTCTGCCATGGCCATGGGCTTATGAACTTGATTCTCATGATCATCATAAGACTGCTCCTCTTATACCGAGGTAAATAGATCTCTTATTGGTGCAATCCAATTCCTACAATGAACATGCTATAGTCAACATACACCTCAGAATTCTGAATGGCTAGAAGATTGAGTTATGGTGTAGTCAAACTACAATACTCTCAAGGTGAACTGCTGATGTACCTCAGGTCAAAGAACTAGACACACCACTGCAGCTTCGAGCTAGTCATCGACGAGAAGGTAGACTTCCTCATGACTGCTCGAGGTGGTCACGCTTAGTGCCCTCATTCTCAAACAAGTATCTATACTCTCACTTCGATGTCTCTACACCATAGACTCAAGACTTATCTATCCTAAAGAAGTGATCGTACACCAACCTTTCAGATCAATCACCATCTTCATGATGATCCTATGGTCGGGAGCATTTTATGAGTTAATAATAAAAATTCATGTCTTAAATTTTCAACTCTTGAAAATATGAACTGTCATTACCATTAACTCAAGGGATATATCATAGATACTTTCAAATACACACTATGATAGAAAATAATTTATTTTATTATTTATAGTTAAAATTATAATTTTATCCTTAGAAGTGTATTACAAGTGTCAGCCAATCTGGCTTTTAGGCACACATATCTAATAGTCTGGGCTCGTTTGCACTCGAGGAAAGTTTGAAAGCACGACCGAGCTTCACTCAACCTTCCTTTAGCAGTGGGTTTACTTGATTCACTCGCACGCCGCTCTCCTATGGCTTCACCATCTTTGGCCTTAAAGGCCTCTTCCATCCGGGCGTAACCATCAGCTCGGGCTAGCATATCAGCAAAATCCTTGGGATATTTCTTCTTTAGGAAGAACAAGAAGTCATTCTTCTGAAGGCCGTTCTTCAGTGCGGCTATCATAATAGATTGGTCCAAATTTTGGACCTTCAAGATAACCACATTGAAGCGACTGATATAAGCTTGGATGGACTCCCTTTTCTTTTGCTTGATGTTGATAAGGGAGTCCAAGCCTTGCCGGAGGTGCTGGCTGCTAATAAAATGAGCTATAAACTGATGGCTCATTTGATCGAAAGAAAAGATCGTACCTGACTTAAGAGCCAAGTACTAGTTTCTTGCTGCTTCCTTCAGAGTGGATGGAAAAGCTCAACATAGAATGGCATCAGGTATGCTATGGAGCAACATCATGGTCCGAAATATCTTCAGGTGGTCAACTGGATCTGTAGTCCCATCGTAGCTCTCAAACTAGGAAAGCTTGAAGTTCGGCGGGATTGACTCCTGCATAATTTGCTGGAAGAAAGGAGGGTCGATGTAGATGTCATCGCTGTGAGTGGAGGAAGCATGGTGGAGTTCTTCGATCCGTCGATTCATTTCCTATAACTTTTGGTCCAGGAGATCCTCCCGATCATGGATCTCCAAAGTCTTCTGGTAGAATGATGGTAAGGACCTATCGGGAGTTGAATCATGATCGGAACAAGGGCTCTCCATCCCTGCTTCCCCTTTCCAGAGGTTGCAGGCCGACTTGCCCAAGTCGATCATCCCCATATTGGGTCCTGGGGCTCCAATGAATTTCGGTCCGATTGGATCGATGCTAGAGGTTGCTGCTGCTGCATGGAATGTACTGCTTCAGTGAGGCCTCTAACCTACTAGACCAGTAGGTTAAACTATTCTGCATCCACCATTGCTGCTTGTGGAGTCCATGATGCTAGGGAGAAAATAGGAGTGGGCAGATCTCGATGAGATTTGGCTACGGAGGTGGTTAACTATCGAGTTGAGGTCTTCTTGGGAGGCATCTACATAAGAACAATCGAAGAGGAAGAACTTTGGGGAGAAAGAAGTAAGATTTCTGATGAGCACTCCTTTAAGAACAAAGAGAGCCTTGTTGTAGTATGCCCTTCCTCTAGTGCCAATTTTATTGGTGCGAAATCTGATTGATGTCGGATCAAGCTGGAGCTGGAGAAGATGAGGTCACCGCCAGTAACCTACAAAATAAGTTCTGTATGGAGTCAAAGGTGGTGGCTCTGGTAAGATCCTCCGATGATTAAGTTGGCTCTCTTGGCCAATAGAAATGGAGTACTCAGAGAAATATTTTTGATAGAGTTTTGGAGTAGAAGATGAGAGCCCCCTTGAAACATATATAGAGGGTCTCTGCTATAGACGGAGCTTGTAACAAACTGATGGTGACAGCTGCAACGGGCCGCTCAAGCTATACAAAGTTTGTTATGGAGGATGGTGTCTATTGTCATGATATGCCAGTCAAGAGTGGTGTCCATTGTCATGACTTGCCAGTCCGTTGGAATTTAATAGTTAAAGTTTGGATGGGATAGCTATAGGTAGTGAAGGACTTCACGTCATAATAGTTCAAGGGATGCTCGGACATTTTTTAGATCTTCTGTGTGTTTATTGATATTTATGGTATCGAGTTTAGATGCTAAGGTCCTTCCAGTGTTAGAAAAAAGTTCCCAAGGGTGACACAGAGGAGTCCAAGAGAAGTTCGACCGATGGAGAAGTCTGATAGAAGGAGAAGTTCGAAAGAAGTTCAACTAGTGGAGAAGTCCGATGGAAGGAGGTCCAGAAGGAGTTTGGCTAGTGAGGATATCCTTTCGCTCAAACCCAATCGGTAAGTCTCGTAAGCAAACTCGACATCATGCAGCTGCTTCTGAAGTGCAAAGAACCTCTTGGACCAATCCCATTCATGTCGGGCCTTGTCGGAGGACCACAGTGAGCTCCTCTCCAATAACTGGATCTTCTCCTTCACCGCTTTAAGTTGAACTTCGAAGGAGCCAATCTTTGTCATCAGTGCCCAAGACTTGTTGCTGGCGCTTTTCTTAAGCTCCGCTAATTCTCTCTCGAAGCTATCCTTCCTAATAGCAAAGTCCACAGAATCTCTCATATATAATTTTCAAAGATGAGTGACCTCAATCGTCGCCTCCAAAGTGTTCTTTCTAGACCTCTGAAGCTCGTCCTCAGTCTTCTTCAGCTTTTTTCTCAAGTGATGGACTTCTCTTTTTAGATTTTTAACCATTGATTTTAAAGGTACTCCCTATGGTAGCGGATCGGCATCAATAGGGGACTGCATTCAATGTACAAAAAACACTCAAAGGTATTGACGAAAAGAAGCCTGCTTTCATTTAACCAAAAGCTTTTCAGGTATAGAGTAAAATAAAAAGAGAAAAAAATACAACTACTTGAGGTTCTCAACCTTAGGAGGTGCAGTGGCAGACGAAGTTGGAGCGCTTTCGATTGCCTCTAGTTCTCGGGCAGGCTCGGGTGCCTCCATGGTGGGCTCGGACGGACTAAGGATGGGCTTGACAGGAGGAAGGTCGGCCATGGCGTCGAATGGCCCTGCCTCTTCACTAGGATCCTCCTCCTCTAGGAAGTTCAAATCAAGCTCGGGGAACTTTTGGGCCACTCTATCTTCATAGAGTTTGAAGCCCCTGATAAATGCCTGTTGGCCAAATGTGATGTTCAGCTCCTTTATTTCAGAGAAGGCTTTGAATGCCTCCACAGCATGGGTCGCCACCTTCGAGACTGACTTCGCCTCTCAAGCCTCCAGTTCGGCGATTTTGCCCTCAGCTTCCTTCCTTCTCTCCTCCTCCAAAGCAAGTGCAGCCTTGAGTCCAACTGAAATGAACTCCTCTTTTTGGAGCGCACCCTAGAGGCTCTCGACTTTCGCCACCTTCTCCTCCATGAAGCGCTTAGCCTTGACGGTCTTTTTTCGAAGGCGATCGATCTCAGCTCGAAGATCCTCCTAGACCTTCAATGCTTCTGCCTCCTAGCAGTGCCCCCTTTTAAGGTGGGTGAGTACTTGGTGACCCGACTGCCACGGACACATGATGTCAGGATAGAGAAAAGAAAAATGGGAAAGGAAACTCGATAAGGTGGCTACCTTGAGGATGGTCCTAAGGGCGCTCCAGACGAGCTCCATCTAGTCGAGATCGACCATGCGGTCTACCACCTCGGAAAGGACAAACTTGTCAATCAAATCCTAGATTACACCTGGGTCATCGAAGGGGTCTTTTCCCGAATCGATGCCGCTGCTGTCGCTCGACTCACCAGGATGAGCCTTGTGGGCAATCTTCATGATAGCCGACTTTCTCTTCTTCCTCTCCTTTCCTCCCTCTATCTCGATAGGAGGTTCGGAGGCCTGATCCTTGGCAGGAGGACTCAAAGATTTGGGAGGAAAGGAGCCTCCTTCAACAACTTCAGGGGTGGCATCGGTGATGGCAGGAGCTACAGAGCTCGGGGTGCCAACCTTCGCCCTCTTTGAACTTTCGCCTGGGGCTTTCCCTTTCCTCTTTCTCTGGGTGTGAAGGCCCTCAATAAGCATCCCCACAGCTTCAACATCCATCTCTGCAATAAAGGGAAGACTACCATTGGCCAAAATATATCTAAAGTCTCATAAGAGTTCGAGAGATGAAGAGTATACCGACAGGATCAAGAGGACTTAGGCCCAGGTTGAACAAAGTCTGCTCTTTTAGAAGGTCAGAAAGGAGAGGAGCTCGGTATGCTTTAAGCTTATTAGAGAAATTGAGGTTAGCTCTGTCTAAACTCGGAGCTCGGCGAATTGATTCCCTAAGAAAGCTCAGGGAGAGAGATCTAGCATTAAAGTTGGATAGTGCATGAAAATGTACTTCTCCTTTCAATTATGAATAGAAGAAGGAGCACCTTTTAGCAGCTCCTTCTTGCCAAATTAAGGAAAAAAGTTTCACTAGTCTTTCGTTGAAGGATGAAATTTGAAGGTATAGAAATTTCTAAAGAAGGAGATGATCGGACGAACCTCGACTAGATGGCAGAGAGAAAGGAATCCGATTGCGAATCTAAAGAAGTTTGGTACTATAGAAGTAGGGGAGATATTCATAAAGTGAAAAAGAACCACTACAAAAGGAGGAAGCGGAAGTCGAAGCCTGGTGCGCAAAGCTTCTAAATACAGGCAAAAGCGACCAGCCATAGGGGAACTAGCTTTGTCACCTAATTTGGGGAGTTTGAGGTTATACTCTTAGGGAATCCCATACTAAATCCTAATTAAGGAAAGATTGTTAGGGGTCAGGATGCTAGGAATGGTATCCGATACGAAAGGCTGATGAGACATACCCCTAGGCTCAACCTTTGCTAAGGGGATGGGGTCTAAGAAGGTCGGTCCGAACGAGCTACAAGATCCAACGGATTAGGAAGCTCTAGAAGACATCCAGATCAAAATTAACCCAATAAAAACCTCCAAAAAGTAGGAAAGAATGAAGCACAAAAAGCTTTTATAGAGGAACTAAAAGAGCGAGAAGCAAAAGATGCAGGAGCAAAAGAATGAAGCACAAAAAGCTTTTATAGAGGAACTAAAAGAGCGAGAAGCAAAAGATGTAGGAGTAATCAAAAAGAAGGATTGGAGAGCTGACCTAAGTCGACTGAGAAGGATAAAGGGATGATGAACGCGATGAAAATTGAGCGAAAGAATGCCTAAAATCAGAGAGGACGAAGAAAGAAATTAGAACTCTCGGATGGAAGGAGAGCAAGAGCCAGAGGAAGAGGAAGGCTCGGGCGAGATGGGTTCCAGAGGAGGAAGAAGGACTTAAATAGCCAGGAGAAACCCAAAATGGTTATGATTGCAAATCTCCACTGGCCGATCTTCATGCGATGCATGTCCCACTTATCATGGTAGGAAAGTGGCGATGGATAGAGCCTTTATTGCACTGTACCTCGGACAGCATTTCGACAAAAATTTTGAAAGGCCGTCTCTTTAAAATCACGTCATAATTTAAGAAGTTTCAGTGCCAGCATGAAAGTCACCAAAACTTTCCACCTGGTAGGCATGAAGCCCAGGCCCAGACTTTGGCAGTTGTCTTTTTACTTCCTTCCTTTGAATTTCGAACTCAAGAGTAGGAAAACTATTATTGGAGATAAATTTTGCTCCCACTGAAGTTTGGTCTGGAGCTCGGCTGAAAGTTATTTATAATCGTCGAAGAACTCCAATCGCAGCTTTAATTATCCCCCAAAAAATGATCATTTCTCCACCAACCGAACTCCTTCTAGACTTATCCTTCCACCGAACTTTTCTACCAGCCGAACTCCTTTCGGACTTCTCCATCGATTGAACTCCTTCTGGACTCCTCCTCTATGTCACCCTGGGAATTTCCTTCTAATACTGGAAGGACCTCAGCATCTAAACTCGATACTGCAAATATTAGTCAACACATAGAAGATCTCGAAAATGTCCGAGCCTCCTTCAAACTACTGTGATGTGAAATTCTTCACCGCTTATAGCTATCCTATCCGAACTTCAACTATTAAATCTCAATGGACTAGCAAGTCACGATAATAGACACCACTCTTGACTGGTGCATCATGACAACAGACACCATCCTCTGTGACAAACTTCGCATGGCCTGAACGGCCCACTACCAGATGGTTGCAACTATCACCATCAGTTTGTTATAAGCTCCGTCTATAAAAGGGACCCTCCATTTATGTTTCAAGGGGGGCTCTCATCTTCTACTCCAAAACTCTATCAAAAAAATTTCTTTGAGTACTCCATTTCTATTGGCCAAGAGAGCTGACTTGATAGTCAAAGGATCTTATCGAAGCCACCATCTTTGACTCTAGACAGGACTTATTTTGCAGGTTACCGACGACGACCTCGTCTTCTCCAACTCCAGCTTGATCCGGCATCAATCAGATTTTGTACCAATAGAATTGATACTAAAGAAATAAATAAACCCCACTTCCATCGAAGTTTAGTCTGGAGCTCAGCTAAAAGATATTTATAATCATTGAAGAACTCCAATCACGACTTTAACTATCTCCTAAAAAATGATCATTTCTCCACTAGCTGAACTCCTTCCAGACTTCTCCTTCCATCGGACTTCTCCATCAGTCGAGCTCCTTTCGGACTTCTCCTTCTATCGGACTTCTCCACTAGTTGAACTCCTCCCAGACTCCTCTATGTCATCCCTGGGAATTTCCTTCTGACACTAAAAGGACCTCAGCATCTAAACTCGATACCACAAATATCAGTCAATACACAAAAGATCTCGAAAATGTTCAAGCCTCCCTCAAACTACTATGATGTGAAGTCCTTCACTGCCTATAGCTATCCCATCCGAACTTTAACTATTAAATTCCAACGGACTGACAAGTCACGACAATGGACACCACTCGATAATAGACACCATCCTCTGTAACAAACTCCATGTGGCTTGAGCGGCCCACTACTAGATGGTTGTGGCTGTCACCATCAGTTTGTTACAAGCTCCATCTATAAAAGAGACCCTCGAGATATGTTTTAAGGAGAGCTCTCATCTTCTACTCCAAAACTCTATCAAAAAAAATTTTCTGAATACTCCATTTCTGTTGACCAAGAGAGCTGACTTGATCGTCAGAGAATCTTTCCGGAGCCACCACCTTCGACTTCGGATAGGACTTGTTTTGCAGGTTATCGACGGTAACCTCATCTTCTCCAGCTCCAGCATCAACTAGATTTTGCACCAATAGTATCAAAGATAGACTCAAATATTTTATTATTTATTAAAAACATACCTAGGGTTAACATAACTTTTATTTATTAATAATTCATACACAAGTACAAAAAATAGCTCAACCATCAACAGACTGACGATTGGCTTTAGGATACTATTTCCAACACTCTTTTCTTTCTCTATTTATTTTCCATTTACATTTGTTCTAATCTAGTGACGACCTTTAGTTAAAATGCATGTATTTGATCTCTTATTTGTGATAGAATGATTAGAGATTCAATTAGAATTGATCTCTCTATCTACATCTACTCTTTTGAATTTGATTGGAATTCCATGATAATTAAATATTTTTTTCAACTAAAAAAAGATTCAAAAAATTTGAGGCTTAGCTCTAAACTTGAAGTTTAAGTACATTCTAGGCTTGAGCCTAAAAAATAGGCTCGAAGGTTGGGCCGGGGCTAGGCTTAAGTTTGTAATTCTAGAGGGCTTGCATAGGGATGTCAATGGGGATCGATACGCAAATATTTTATCCATTTAGGAGCTAAATAAGATAGTTTTAATCAAAATTAAGTAGGGATGGTTTTGGGTAATGGGCTTAAAAATTAAAAACCATTCGGTTTTAGTTTTATATTTGATTTTAGTGAATTTTCCGACCAGAATCCTACTTGCACCAAACCAGTAACCAAACTCGACATCGAACTCAACATTGAACCTAAAACCAAATGTATCCAATCTCTTATTACTCTTTATATTTAGTATAAATCCAGTCCTCTATCCCATTCAATGTGGACTGTCCATAGACCATGGAAGGGTAAATGACTAAATGGATAAATCTTAAAGGCTAGAGAGGCAACATTTTCACTTCTTTTGGTTCATCTTTGTATTTATTATGTTTGTTAGACTTAGTTTTTTTGATGTAGTTGGACTAATTTTTAACTTGGATTCTTATATTTGTTAGATGGTTGTATTATTATTTTTGGATATATTTATTAGTTGAGTTAGTATAAATTATATAAAAATTATAAATGATTCTTTAATTTGAATATTTTGTATATGAAAATTTTGAATAAATAAAAATAGCTAAATGGTTTTTTGGTATTCCAATTTTAAGGAGTGATGGTGGATTTTGTGTTTGATTTTAGTTTTTTCACTAACTATAGTGAACCCATCATGTTGACATCCCTAGGCCCACAATCATCCGCAAACCCCATCCCTCTGTGCTCCATTAAGTAGGTTTACTCCATAAATAATTTGGGATGGGCTTGGTTAGGATACAAAATAATTTAGAGCTATGCTCAGATAGATGCTTTCCCAACCTAGGACAATCCAAAGTTTGGACCAGGATCGAAACTTACTCAAGGAATTAGGCCCAGAGCTAGTCCAAAATCATGACTAAATCTAATCGAAGGCCTGACCCTTTATCTTAAAGAGAAGTGGTCAAACCTTTACCCTCCATTAGGTTTGATCCAAGCAATTACAAGGTTGACGTGGGTGAGGGCAAATTTCTTGAGGGTCCATTTAGTTGGAAGTAATCTAGTATAGAAAAATTAATCTCATATCAAATTATCATATTTGATATAAAAAATAAAAGAGAGAGATGATAATAAAATTGGTGAGTCCTATGCTTACTTTTTGGAAACAGAAGATAAAATAAATACCATAAAAGGTTAGTATTTGATAAATTTCTAAGTGATGGTAATCCATACTTATTAAAAATACTCTCAATAAAGTTGCATATATTGTCATTGAATTTATTCTGATGTCTTTCCAAATTCATTCAATAAAGAGCTTTTCTAAAAAAAAAGTAAGATGAAAATGACATTATGCAAATGGCTATATATTTATAGTCATCATATAAAAACTAATTAAAGATAATAATACCATTTTAGTATTAAAAAATTATTTTATATTAAAAAATATATTTATAAATTCTATCATATCTAATCTAATCTAATATCTAATATTTAAACTAAAATATATATATTGTTGATGATAAGTCAGCTCTTGTCAAAGTTCAATAAGATGCTCAGCCTTGAGATGGTCTAATCTGATGCAGCAGCCACGACCGTACTTCGACTCATATAAGTCCTAGCTCCAATTCACTCCGAAAAAGCTAACCTCCAACTCATGCAAGCCGGATGGTTCTTGGTTTCGACAACCAGCTCTTTTAGATTACCGCATAACCCGCAAAGTATTACGAGCCTCGGTCGAACGAGCTTGAATAATAAAAGCAGTCGAATTTCTCCACTATAAGCAGTTAACCCCCTCCAATCGAACTCCTTTCAGACAAACTTTGACAGTGAAAGCAGTCGCCTTAAGTAGTCAAATGCAAAGTATCCGATCCCTAAGCAACCTAGCCCAGCCAACCTTGAGGATGGTCAAATTTCTTTCCATCCAAATCTCCTTTAAGCCGAATCTCACCATCATGTTGGGTCTCATGACAAGAATCATAGGCTGAGAGAGCTTTTCCTTAAATGAGCTTCTATATCTCATCATGAGTGGAGGATCTCAGCATTCCTGGTCCAGACATAATCTGGTGGGGTCCATCTATCATAGCTACTAGCTAGCTCCTGGTCCAGATGAATTTCTTCCAGTAGCAAGCTAAACCTTCATTCGGACCTTCAAGCCTTCCGAATGAACTTCCTCCAGTCGCCTGCCAAACTCCTTTCAGTAGATAAGATAGCCACCTTACATCCTGAACGTCAATCAAGTGGGCTCATACAACAGGAGGACCTCGGCATCTATGCAAATTCAATCCTCAACCTAGTGGATATCGGTCTACATATAGATGACCTCAGAGAAGTCTGAGCTGCACCTATGCTGCTGAGATGTGGAGTTCTTCACTGTCTATAATAGTTCTATTTGAACTTCAACTATCAATCTCCAACAGACTGGCAAGTCACGACAAAGGATACTACTCTCCATAATAAACTCCATGTGGCCTGAATGGCCCACTACAAGATAGTTGTGGCCATCACCATCAGTTTGTTACTAGCTCCATCTATAAAAGGATCCTCTAGATATATTTTCATTTAAGCTTTCTTCTCCCTCTTAATTCTCTTGAGCACTCCATTTCTATTGATCAGAGAGTTGACTTGATCATCGGAGGATCCTGTCGGAACCATCCCAACTCCAATTTGGACTTATTTTGTAGGTCCCGATGGCGACCCCTTCTTCCCCCAACTCCAGCTCTCCGGCATCTATAGTTTTCTACACCAACAAGATTGGCACTATAGGAAGGATCCTTTGAGCCCTTATTCTAAAAGGAGTACCCAGTTGATCCTATCTACCTTCTTTTTCTCCTAATCTTTTGAATCTTCTTTCATTTAATCTCTTCTTGCTCCAGAAATGCCCCTAAAAAAGATAACTACCCGACAGTCTACTACTTTTATCACCAAATTTGAGTTGGATCTGCCCATCCCAGCTCTATCGCCAGCACCTCAACCTCCCCCACCAGTGGCCATGGTGGATTCGAAGCAGTTCAATCTGCTGATGCAGTAAGTTCTAGGCCTCACCAAAATGGTACAGACTATGCAGTAGTTCAATCGGAGAGACCCCTATCGGAACTTCAAGAACCAACATAGAGAAGGGTCACCTGGGTCAACAGATTCGTTACCCTCAGAAAGGAAAAGTAGAGAGCAGGAAGCCCATGCTTCGATCATGATTCTTCTCTAGAGAAGAATTTTTTTATCTATAGTTGGCGGCCTTCTGAGATCCACAATCGAGATGATCTCTCAATCAGAAGCTTTAGGACATGAATCGACAGATTGAGGAGCTCTGCCATACTGCCCCAATCCACCATGATGACATCTGCATCGATCCCTCTTTTCTGCTCGAATCATGCAGGAGCCCATCCTGTCGAACTTCAAGCTCCCTCAATTGGAGAGTTACGATAAGACTTCAGATCTGATCGAGCACCTTGAGATCTTTCGGACGATGATGCTACTTCATGGTGCACCAGATGCCATTCTGTGTCAAGCTTTTTTATCTACCCTGAAAGGAGCAGCAAGAAACTATACTCTAGTCTCAAGTCGAGTATGATCTACTCTTTTGATTAAATAAGCCATCAATTTACAGCTCATTTTATAAGTAGCCAATGTCCAAGGCGAGGCTTCGACTCCTTAATTAACATAAAGCAGAAGGAAGGGGAGTCCATCCGAGATTACGTCAGCCATTTTAATGCTGCTATACTGGAGGTTCAGAACTTGGATCAATCTGTAGCCATGGCTGCATTGAAAGGTGGTCTTCAAAAGAATGATCTTCTATCCTTCCTGGAGAGGAAATATCCTAAAAATTTTGCTGACATGTTGGCCCAAGCCGAAGGCTATGCCCGAGCAGAGGAAGCTGATGCGTGCTAATTTATAGCTATGGCAAGTGCACCAGTCGATCAAGTAATAAAGTGAATGAGTAGAATATCGTCCCAAGAGGATTGAAAAATAAGTACTGAAAAGCTCTTTCCTATGCTTTATTTAGAAGACCGATTTATGAGAATAAGAAATTAAAGAATAAAATAAGGAAATAATTAAAAATTTTAAGGAAATAGAGAGAGTATAATTATTAGGATTTTAAACTTAAGAGCAATGGGTTACTAAGACAATCGGTTCACCAACTCAGTCAATACAATATTTAGATAATTAGATTAATTTTATTTCATGTGATGGTGGAGTCTCCTAATTTATTCACTATCCTTTGGTCCAGGCATAGCAAAACTATCAATATTTATTAATTATCCTTTGGTCCAGGTGTAATTTAAATAAATATTAATGCATTAAGTTTTGTGAAATCCTCTAATTAAAATACGCTGCGTCCAAAGCGCACTAAAATTTCCGCATACATATGAATTCTAATTTGATTCATAATACAAGGTATATAATCAAGAAGCAATAACATAGATGTACTTGGTCCGTAACATCTATGTTCATCAGATCAATTAGAAGATGGTCAGTAATCTAAAAGCATTAAGATCAGATTTATATACTCCTCATGAATAAAATTTAAGATTAAAAATAAATCACACTGAATATTACATCAAAAGAGTGGCTACACCTTAGTCTTAGTAAAAAAAAATTTAGTTCATGATAACAAGTTCAAAAATAGTAAATAAAATAAAAAGCATAGAGAAATTAGACTATTTGATTGCTGAAATTGATTGTTCGTTGCTCTTGGTGTGGAGAACTTGGTGAAGAAGAAGAGGCTCCTTGATCGATGTCTTGATTGTCGAAGGAAGAAAAGAAAAAAAAATTACAAACCCTTCCTTTTCTCTCAAAAATCTCTCTTCTCTTTCTATCTCTCTCCTCTCTTTCTCTTCTTTTTCTTTTTTTTTTATTTTATTTCTCTGACTCTCTCCCTTTTCTCTTCTTTTTTTCTCTCACTCTCTCCCTTTTTCTCTTCTCTTTTTTTTCTCACTCTCTCTGCAGCAACAGCAAGTTTTTTTTTTATTTTTATAGGCTATGAGATTGATTTCCCACTAAAATCCTCTTCAAATTAGGTTTAGAACTCTCAAAACAACTCAAATTAGGATTCTAGATGATTCTGACCATTAGATGTTGATCAAATGGTCCAAAAATCACTTAAAAACCCTTTAAAATATCCCAGATCAAGTCAAAATTCATTCCAACCATTGGATCAAGCATTAGATTAAATCTGGAACATCCGATCATGCATAAAGAAGGATTCTAGTCTTTAGTTTAACGTCGGGATGAATCTCAGCCATTGGATCTCGATCGAGAGCTGCGGATGCCATTCATCAGTGCATGCGTATCAACCGTCCGATCAAATCTCAGTGAAAGGTGCCCATTGGATCAGATAAAATTTCTAAATTGCCCTCTATAGACCATGCACGAGTCTGGTGTTGCGTGGACCGCCGCATTCTTCAGCCAATTGGAGCGCGCTTCTTCATGTAAAATTTTTAAAATGCCCTCAAGTTGGTCCACCGTACGCTGCAAAAATGCTGACGTCATCCTGACGTCAGCACTGCGTCAGTGGGTTGGTCTGCTGATGCGGTCGAACTGGGCAATCTGCTTGAGCCAATTTTCTGAATCGATTTGAATCGAACCAAATTTTTTTAAAAAAAAAATTAATTTTGAGCTCGTTTGAAGTCCATTTTGCCTGAAATTTATCTCATCTAAATCAGAAAAATAAGATATTCATATTGATGGCCTTCTTTCCTACATAAGATTAATAAAGGTATCAATTTTTAAAGAAATAGATTAATTTATTTTATAATTTAATACTTTTATTAGTATATTTTTACCACTTATCACACCCCCCAATTTAGTCATTGCTAGTTCCTTAGCAATATTTTATTTAATACCATGTTTCAATAAGATTATCCATCACAAAGATAAAATCTAGGACTAAAGGTCAAAAAGTTTAGAAAATACTGCTAATTAAGCATTAAGCTTCAAAAATAAATTTTTTAGTCAATACAATTAAAAACTTTCTTAGAGTACATCAAAGATCTATAGCACTTGTGTTCGTGATGACTAACTTTAGCATTTCAGTATTAAATTAAAAGAACAAAAGTATCCTCTCTTATCACCTATTTTGGTCAATTTTCTATACATTCTCAATTTTATACTCATGAATTAAGGTAGCTTTCACACTGCCTTCCTTTTTTTTTTTTTTTTGCTATGCTGAGCATCCTGGCCTTCTCCTTCACCATTTTACGTAAATTTTCACACTTGACCTAGGTGCAGAGACCCAGTTACTAGGCTTTGGGCAATCCACATATACTCTATCTTTTGCACTTTATTTTTAGGCAGGTAGCTCTTTCCTTAAATTCAAGTTTCTTTGATTAGAATGTATATTAATTACCAATTTTTAGTGATAATTGAATCCTCAGTTGGCCTTATAATCAATACCTACTTTGCCTTGTTAGTGTGCATGTGCAATTAGAAGTGCTAATAGTCTTTTAATGACCTAAGTAGGCTGCTAAAAGTTGACCAACTAATCTACTTCTTTAACTCATTACATTCATTAGCAAATAATTCTATCTTTTATCACTTATCTAGTCTATCTTGCTCAAGATTTTTTTCTTGATACATGAGTTTTTTTTATTATTTTATTATTATTATTATTATTATTATTATTATTATTATTATTATTATTATTATATATATATATATTTTATCCCCTAACTTATTCTACATTGTCTTAAAGGAGAAAGAAAAATAAAGGGTGCAATAAAGGATAGGAAGGAATACACCTGATTTGGTTCAGTCTGGTTCTTTGGAGCTTTGAAATTTTGCTTGAGCTCTCATTGATTTTTTTCTACAAAATTAAAAATACACACCAAAGCAATAAAAGAGCAATCAATAAATTACTGAAAAATAAAAGAAAAGAAAAATGATCAAAACTAAAAAGAAAAGAAAAATAACCTATCTAGTAGTTCTGATTTATAGTCTTCAGCTTGACTTTCTTTGAGTTCTAAAGTGGATCAATCTGGTGCCACTTCAATTGGAATACTTTCATGTTTGATCGAGTCCTCTTTCAATTGGACATTGCTAGCTTTTATAGTCTCAAACCTATTTTCTATAGAATTCTCATATACTGAATTGTCAATAATATCAATTAGAAAATAAGTTTGATTATCATCAGGATGTTTAGTATCTTTGAAAATATTAAAAGTAACTTGTTCATCTTGGATTCTAAGAATTAATTTTTCTTGTTGAACATCTATTAAAGCTCCTTCCAGTAGCTAAAAAGGGTCTCCCTAAAATAAGGGGTACATCATAATCTTCTTCCATATCAAGAATAATAAAATCAATAGGGAAAAATAAACTTGTTTACCTTTACCAAGACATCCTCCACTATACCTCTTGGATATTTAATGGATCTGTCGGCTAATTGAAGAGTAATAGTGGTAGGCTTCGATTTTCTCCTAGACCCAGCTTTCTGAAAATAGAAAAAGGCATGAGATTAATGCTTGCTCCTAAATCACATAAAACTTTATCAAAACTACAATCACCAATAATGCAAGGGATAGTAAAACTCCCTGGATCTTTTAGCTTCTATGGTAATTTATTTTGAAGTATTGCTGAGCATTCTTCATTCAAATTTATTCTCTCATGCTCCTTCAGCTTTTTCTTATTTGTTAGGATTTCTTTGAGAAACTTGGCATACCTGGGCATTTGAGTAATAGCATCTACAAAAGGAATATTAATATGTAAATTCTTTAAAATTTTGAAAAAGTTAGAAAATTTCTTATCTGGATGCTGTATTTGTCTCTCTGGGAATGGTAGTGGCGGCACGTAGGGCTTCACATTTGGATCGGCAAACCGTATACCTGGAGACCATCCATCTGCTGGTTGTTTTGGTGACTGACGAATTTTAGTTGATGGTTCCTTATTTGTAGTAGTTGGCTCTTCAGTCTCTTTCTTCTGATGTGGCTCCTCCAGCTTTGTACCACTTCTTAGGGTGATAGCATTGACTTGCTCCCTTGGATTGGTCTCCATGTTGCTGGGCAAGGATCCTTGAGGTCTCTCGGAGATTATCTTAGCCATTTGACCTATTTGCATCTCCAAGTTTCGAATTGCTGCTGCTTGGTCCTGCCTAAGTTTGGCTTCCAAATTTTTTATAGTTGCTTCTTGGTTTTGCATAAATTTGACCATCAGCTCTTCCATGTTGGACTTCTTTTCAGGTACTTGGAATCCCGGGGGTGGCTGTTGTGCTGCATTTTGATTGCTCCACGAGAAATTTGGGTGCTGCCTCCACCCTTGATTGTATGTGTTGGAGTAGGGATTGTTTTGTTGCGGCCTGAAAAAATTACCAACATAATTAGCTGTATCAGTTGTTTTAGCAAAAGGATTACCTGTCTGGCAATTGCTCGTATCGTGTCCTCCTCCACACAGGTCATAAGTGATGCTCTGAACATGCATAGCTATTCCCTTTAAGTTGTTGACTTCGGCTCTAAGGGCTGCAATTTCAGCTAGTAAGGTTGGCACGCAATCTACTCCCTGCACAGCTGCTAGTCTTTTTGGCATCATGCATTCTGTCTACCACTTGATAGCTATTTGATGCCATCTCATCGATCAGATCGAAGGCTTCTTCCTCCATTTTTTGATTAATGGTTCCTCCTGCTGCTGCATCAATCATAGAATGATTAGTAGGAGATAAACCATTATAGAAAGTTTGTACCTGAAGCCATATGGATAGTTGATGATGTGGACATCTCCTCAGCAGTTTCTTGAAATGCTCCCAAGCCTCATATAGTGTCTCCATGTCCATCTGCATAAAAGAAGTGATATCGTTGCGCATCTTGGCAGTCTTGGAAGGTGGAAAGTACTTGGCTAAGAATTTTTGGGCTAGGACATCCCAAGTTGTGATAGAACCTGCAGGAAGAGAATGAAGCCAACTTTTAGCTTTGTCCCATAAAGAGAAAGGAAATAACCTTAATCTAATAGCATCATCCGACACCCCATTAATTTTAAAAGTATCACAAAGTTCAAGAAAATTAGAAATATGGGCATTCGGATCATCATGCACGTGTCCACTGAATTGGATAGTTGATTGAATCATCTGGATCATCATCGATTTTATTTCGAAGTTGTTTGCTCGTACAGGCGGTCTCCTGATGCTCGAAGCTGCATCGGCTATAGATGGTGTGATATAATCATTTAATGGATGATGTACTGGTCGAATAGCTTCATGCTGTCCTTCGATCGCCATATCCAATCCTAGATTGATGTCGTTAGGATCTTCAGCTGCCATGTTTCTTTCTTGTTGTAGTCTTCTAATGGTCCTTTCAATTTTTGGATCTAAAGGTAGTAAGTTACTATGTCCAGTACGTGTCATGCACTGAATAAAATTTTTTTTAAAAAAAAATAAAATAATAATAAAATTCTAAAGTAAAGCTAGGATCAAAATTTTAATATTATTTTAGACACAATCCCCGACAATGATGCCAAAAACTTGATGCGTGCTAATTTTTAGCTATGGCAAGTGCACCAGTCGATCAAGTAATAAAGTGAATGAGTAGAGTATCATCCCTAGAGGATTGAAAAATAAGTACTGAAAAGCTCTTTTCTATGCTTTATTTAGAAGACCGATTTATGAGAATAAGAAATTAAAGAACAAAATAAAGAAATAATTAAAAATTTTAAAAAAAATAGAGAGAGTGTAATTATTAGGATTTTAAACTTAAGAGCAATGGATTACTAAGGCAATCGGTTCACCAACTCAGTCAATACAATATTCAGGTTTTTAGATTAATTTTATTTCATGTGACGGTGGAGTCTCCTAATTTATTCACTATCCTTTGGTCCAGGCATAGCAAAACTATCAATATTTATTAATTATTCTTTGATCTAGGTGTAATTTAAATAAATATTAATGCATTAAGTTTTGTGAAATCTTCTAATTAAAATACGCTGCATTCAAAGCGCACTAAAATTTCTGCATGCATATGAATTCTAATTTGATTCATAATACAAGATATATAATCAAGAAGCAATAACATAGATGTACTTAGTCCGTAACATCTATGTTCATCAGATAAATTAGAAGATGGCCAGTAATCTAAAAGCATTAAGATCAGATGTATATACTCCTCATGAATAAAATTTAAGATTAAAAATAAATCACACTGAATATTGCATCAAAAGAGTGGCTACACCTTAGCCTTAATAAAAAAAAATTTAGTTCATGATAAGAAGTTCAAAAATAGCAAATAAAATAAAAGGCATAGAGAAATTAGACTGTTTGATTGCTGAAATTGATTGTCCACTGCTCTTGGTGTAAGAACTTCGTGAAGAAGAAGAGGCTTTTTGATCGATGTCTTGATTGTCGAAGAAAGAAAAGAAAAAAAAATTACAAATCCTTTCTTTTCTCTCAAAAATCTCTCTTCTCTTTCTACCTCTCTCCTCTCTTTCTCTTCTTTTTCTTTTTTTTTATTTTATTTCTCTAACTCTCTCCCTTTTCTCTTCTTTTTTTCTCTCACTCTCTCCCTTTTTCTCTTTTTTTTTCTTGCTCTCTCTACGGCAACAGTAGGTTTTTTTTTTATTTTTATAGGCTAAGAGATTGATTTCCCACTAAAATCCTCTTGAAATTAGGTTTAGAACTCTCAAAATAACTCAAATTAGGATTCTAGATGATTCTGACCATTAGATGTTGATCAAACGGTCCAAAAATCACTTAAAAACCCTTTAAAATATCCTAGATCAAGTTAGAATTCATTCCAGCCATTGGATCAAGCATTAGATTGAATTTGGACCGTCCGATCGTGCACAAAGAAGGCTTCTGATCTTTAGTTTAACGTCGGGATGAATCTCAGCCGTTGGATCTCGATTGGAACCTACGGATGCCATTCATCAGTGCATGCATGTCGACCGTCCGATCAAGTCTCAATGAAAGGCGCCTGTTGGATCAAACAAAATTTTTAAATTGCTCTCTGTAGACCATGCGCGAGCCCGGTGTTGCATGAAACACCGCATTCTTCAGCCAATCAGAGCACGCTTCTTCATATAAAATTTTCAAAATGCCCTCAAGTCGGTCCACCGTGCACCATAAAAAATACTAACGTCATCCTGACGTCAGCGCTGCATCAGTAGGTTGGTCTGTTGATGCAGTTGAATCGGGTGGTCTGCTTAAGCCAGTTTTCTGAACCAGTTTGAACCGAACCGAGTTTTTTTTTTTTGAAATTCAATTCCAAGCTCGTTTGATGTTCGTTTTGTCTGAAATTTATTTGATCTGAACTAAAAAAATAAGATCTTCACATTGGTGGCCTTCTTTCCTACATAAGATTAGTAAAAGTATTAATTTCTAAATAAATAAATTAATTAATTTTATAATTTAATACTTTTATTAGTATATTTTTACCACTTATCAGAAGCCTTCAAGAAAAAGAATGACGAAGCTATGAGAGAGTGGCAAGTGGGTGAATCTAGCAAGTCCATACCTGAAGAAAAGTCGAGTGAAGCTCGACCGTACTTCCAAACTCCTCCTAAGTACAGATGAGCCTGAACTCCTCGAGCTTGTCGACAAGGAAGCCCAGATTGAAGAATTTGATCGAACTCTCCTCCCAAAAGATTCAATAACTATACTCCCTTGAATGCTTCGAAGACCCAAATGCTGATGGAGACAAGGGAGCAGCTGCCACGGCTGGAGAGGATGCATACTCATCCAGCCAAATACAATTCCAACAAGTACTATCTCTACTATCATGACCACAATCACGATACTGAAGAATGTATCCAGCTCTAGGATGAGATTGAGGCACTGATCAAAAGAGGTCGACTGGATCGATTTATTAGGCACCAGCTAAAGAGAATAGAAGATCATCCAAGGATCCTACCATAGCCTGAACTATCTCGAAGGGATGAACCATAAGAAGATCAGCCTTCCCTTGGAATCATCAATACTATTGCTGGAGGACATTGGTTGGAGGAGGCCAGTGAGTCGGCAGAGCCAGCAAAAAAGTAGCAGACTGAAGAATCCATCACTTTCACTGAAGAAGATGCTCAAGGAGTTCAGCTTTCACATAATGATGTGGTTGTAGTTATTTTAAATATTACTAGTTATGATGTACATTACGTTTTAATTGATAATAAAAGCTTTGCTAATATCTTATTTTATGATACTTTTCTAAAATGTTCATACCTGATAGCAGCATGAGACTTATAAGCTCCCCGTTAGTAGGATTCATAGGTGATGCAGTGCTAGTGGAAGGAATAATAACATTGCCAATGGTAGCAAGTCGGTATCCAAAGTAATGTAGAGCTCATGTCGATATTTTAGTGGTCAAGGCCCCTTCTGCCTATAATGCAATCCTTAGCCAACCTGCTTTGAATGCACTCTGGACTGTGGTTTTAACTTACCACCTAAAAATAAAGTTTCCAAAGGCATGGAGTCAGAGAGGTCAGAGGAGTCCAGATACTAGCTCGGCACTGCTACAACATTGTCCTATAGGAAGGAAGGCAAGCAGATCCTTGTCTAGTTGATGGGCTTAATGCCCATAATGATCTGTCTGAAGAAAAGGAGGAACCCATCAACTACCTCGAGGAGGTCCCTTTAAATGATGGGAATAAGGAATACACTGTAAAGATTGGCTCCAATCTGAAAGGAGAAGTCAGAAAGCAACTTATCGCCTTCTTGCAAAAGAATGTTGATGTTTTTGCCTGGACACCTACGGACGTACTTGGGATTAATGCAGAAACAATGGAGCATCATATAGGCATGGACCTTAAATGTCTGCCAGTGAAGCAGAAAAAATGTAGTTTTGCATCTAAAAGGCAAAAGGCTATTATGGATGAGGTCGACAAACTCCTCAAAGCAAATTCATTTGGAAAGTGCTCTATCCGAACTAAATCGCAAATGTCATTCTCGTTAAAAAGGCAAATGGCAAGTGGAGGATGTGCATAGATTTCATAGACTTGAACATAGCTTATCCAAAAGACAGCTATCCCCTATCCAAGATTGACCAACTGATGGATGCAACTTCAGGCCATGAACTCCACACCTTCATGGATGCCTTCTTCGGCTATAACCAAATCCAAATGGCACCAGAGGATGAGAAAAAGACTGCTTTCATTACTGACCATGGTCTTTATTGTTATAGGATCATGCCCTTTGGGCTTAAAAATATAGTTGCAACTTATCAACACCTGGTGAATAAGATCTTCAAGGAGCAGATCGACCGTAACATGGAGGTTTATATAGATGACATGTTAATTAAAAGCTGATCTTCACCAAATCATATTACCGATCTTGAAGAGACCTTTAACATCCTTCGTAAGTACAAGATGAAGCTGAACTCTACAAAATGCACTTTTGGAGTAACCTTGGGGAAGGTCCTAGGATTCATGGTATCAAGGCACGATATTGAAGCCAACCCAAAGAAGATCAAAGCCATCCAAGAGATGTCTTTCCCAAAAATAATAAAAGAAGTTCAGCACCTCACAAGCAAGGTAGCAGCCCTGAATTGCTTTATTTCAAGTTCAGCAGAGCATTGTATGCCCTTCTTCCAAGTACTCAAACAACTCAAGAACTTCAACAAGACTCCTAAGTGCCAACAGGCCTTTGAAGAATTAAAGAACTATCTCAGTTTGTCTTTACTCCTAACCAAGCCTGAACCTGATGAAGATCTATTCTTGTACCTTGTTGTATCTCCAGCAACTATTGGAGCCATCCTGGTCAGAGAAGAAGCTAAAGTTCAAAAACTGAGCTACTATATAAGCAGAATCTTAAGGGATGCAGAAATAAGGTACATTAAATTAGAAAAGCTAACTTATGCCTTATTGATTACAATCAGAAAGCTCCGACCTTATTTTTAGGGATACACAATTAATCTCCTTACTGATCAATCCATCAAGATAGTTCTTCATCGACTTGATACCTCCAGAAGGATAGCAAAGTGGGCAATCAAGTTAACTAAATTTGATAATTATTTTCAATCTCAACCATCCATTAAAGCTCAAATACTAGTTAATTTTATAGTAGAGTGCACTATTTCAAATGTAACCGAACTAGAGCACCAAGAAGTTCATATCCCTGGCTCCCTGAAGAAAAGACCGATCTACCTAAAAATTTTTGGGCACTATATGTTGGGGCACTATATATTGATGGTTCATCCAATGCTTTAAGAGCAGGTGCAGGCCTAATTCTTATTAATCCAGAGGGGATTGTAGCCGAATATGCTTTACGCTTTGAGTTTTTCACTACCAACAATGGGGCTAAATACGAAGCTCTGATCTCGGAGCTAAGGATAGCTAAAGAATTAGAAGTAAAACATTTAAAGGTTTATAATAATTCTCAACTTGTGGTGGGGCAAGTCAGTAACACCTTTGAAACTCGAGAGGAAGGCATGAAGAAATATTTGAAAAAAGTAAGAAATTTGATCCCAACCTTTTGTAGCTTCAAAATTCAGTAGATTCTCAAAGCAAAAAATACCAGAGCCGACCTCCTTTCCAAGATAGCCACCTGATAGATCATAATACTATCGTTAAAATATCATAATTATCAGTTTAATCCAACTTCTTAAAATAATTAAAAATATGTAGATAGTAGTGAGTTGGGTCGAATCCATAGGAAAGATAGTATTTTAGATTTAAAATCTTTTATTTTACAAAAGAAAAAGAAAGATTTTGAAAATAAAATTGAAGTCAAAAATTAAAAGTGGAATTTAAATAGTGCAAAAAAATAAGCTTGGTACTAGGATCTACTATTTAGATCTTAGCATCTACTTGCAATAAAAGTAAATTTATAATAAAAATAAAGAGCATAAATTTAAATTGCATAAAAAAAATTTGCATTAAAATTCAAAATTTAATTACATAAATTAAAAAGATAGAAAAAAGAAAAAAAATAAAAACTAGAAGCATGCTAATCTTGATCTTGGATCGGCATTAGCGAAAAGATGGTGTAGAAGCTCAGCTCTTCCTTTCAGCACCGATTGCCTCGAAGTGGTCGTTAACCAAAAGCTTGGCTTTATCTTGTACCAAAGCTTCACCTTAACCGAAGACACTGAACTCTGGAGGCTTGGGATCCTTTAAATAGGTGTTGGAGGATTGAAGACTTTGTTATCAGACAATATGAGACTAAATACTTGGTATAGTTTCATGTTTGTTGAAGAAAACAACATAAAATCATTGGATCGTGTCCCCTATAAAACTCTATGCATTTTGGCCGTCAGATGGTGATCCAAGGCTTCAAAAAATATCAAAAATAGAGTTTTATCAGTCTAGATCAAGTCAGAAAATATTCTAACTATTGATCGCACATTGATGGAGGAAATTAGGCCATTGATCGCATGCTTGGGTGTCCTGATCATCGTCGAGAGCATTCTGGATCGTCGGATCAATGCTAGATGAGAGTGCTGCCATTCGATGGTACAGATGAAGCTGATAGAGTTTGAATTAAACCCAGAAATCATCACAACCATCCGATTTTAATCGTAAGCGATCACAGCCATTCGATCGTACACTTACTATTCCCATGAACCGCATGGACCGGCCGCACCGTACACCGCAATCAATCGATGCACACATTTTGATGAGTGAAATGACAAAAATGCCTCGTGCACCATGATAAAAATGTTGTAAACCTCTTAAAGGTCTTGGTCTACCATGTGGCATTTCTCGATTCACTGGTTATCATTGAGCTGGTGGTCTACACTATTCCATGGACCAAATACAGGCTGGCGAGTTAACGTGTGTGGGTTGGGCTTTGAAGGCGAGCCGGCTTCGCTTTCTGGGCCAGCTAGCTAGGCGCACCAGCTGATAGTGGCTTGATGGCTTGGCTCGATGTAGTTGGATGCGCCAACCGATATGGCACGGCAGCTTGAGCCGGCTGAGCCATTTTTTTCTTTTTTCTCTTTTATTTTTATTTTTATTTTTATTTTTATTTTTTAAAAAATTCATATTAAATTTATTTTAAATCAGATTGACTTCAAATTTATTTTATTATAATCAAAAAAATGAGATCTTTTTATTGATAATTTATTTTTTTATTTAGATTAATAAAAATATTAATTTTTAAAAATAAATATAAATAAATTAATAAATTAATATTTTTATTAATAAATTTATGATATTATCACATACTTCAACTTACTCATTGCTAGTCCCTTAGCAATGTCATACTAATCTAGATTAAGTACCATGTTTTATTGAGATCCTCCTTCATAAAAATAGCTTTAGGATTTAAGATCAAAAGTTTAGCCAGTATCACTAACTAGGTATTGAGTTTCAGAAGTAAATTTTATGGTCAGATTAATTAAAAACTTTCTTAGACCTCATCTAAAGATTTTGAGCACTTGTGTTTGTGAAGTCTAACTTAGTATTTGGATGTTAATTTAAAGGACAAATATATCTTCTATTACCATTTATTTTGGTTAATTTTCTATATACCCCCAAGATAAATGCATGAATTAAGGTAGCTTTCACACTACCTTTTTTTTTTTTTTACATGCCAAGCATCTTGACCTTCCATTCATCATTTGACGTGAATCTCCACACTTCACTTAGGTGCAGAGACCCAGTTACTAACCTTAGGGCAATCCACATATACTCTATCTTTTGCACTTTTATTTTAGGCAAGTAGCTCTTTCCTTAAATTCAAATTTTTTTAATTAGGATATATATTAATCACTAATATTTTAGTGATAATTGAATCCTCAGTTGGCCTTATAATCAATACTTACTTTATCTTGTTAGTGTGTATGTGCAATTTGAAGTGCTGATAGCCTTTAAATGACCTAAGTAGGCTACTAAAAGTCTGATCAACTAATTTACTTCTTGACTTGCTACAGTCATTAGCAAATACTTTCTAACTTTATTACTTTTTCTAATCTATTTTGCTCAAGATTTTCTTTTCTAAAATATGATTTATTCAAATTTTTTAAGATTTATTTTAAAAAATTATTTTTTATTATTTTTTATTTTAGAGATATTTTTTAAAGATTTTTTTTGTGTATTTTTCTACCTCCTCACTTAATCGACATTATCCTTAATGGAAAAGAAAAAATAGAATGGTATAATAAAAAAAAGAAAAGAATACAATATATTCGGTCCAGCATGTCCCTTTGAAAATTTAAGCTCTTCCTTCAACTTTATTCAAGATGACCTAAAAAAAAAATAAACTAAAAAAGTTAGATACAAGAAAACTAAATATTGAGTTGCCTCCCAATAAGTGCTAAGTTTACTGTCTTCAGTTAGACATAATGCAGCTTACTATCCTATATCAAATATTGGATTGATAAATTCCAACGATTTTGAATTGCCAATCTCAAGAAGATAATTTCTTATCTCTTTATTAATATAATCATTATTAATTAGGGGAACATAGGATGCGACCCTATTCTCAGACCCTTATTTATCAAGAATTTCTCCTATTTGTTCTCCTAAAATACTTATGAATGGAGTTTTTGAGTTAAGAGTTAAGTTTGATGCAATGGGTACTAGAAGGATATCTACAAGCAATTTTAATTATGGAGGTAAATTAATATGATCTTGCTTAAATAACTCCATTGACTCTTCGTTGCATGCCTCTTGATTTTTACTTGAAGAACCGACTTCTAAGGTTGAAGGGAACAGGACTATAGGTTTATAGGTCTCAAGTAAATCATCCACTCTCTTCTTCTCTATGTCTATCTTTTTTAAACTGAAACCAGCATCAGTACTAGTTTCTGTCTAAGATTCTTCTATGTGGTTAGCTTCACTACTAACCTGTTTCTCTAAATTTTTATTTTAGCTAGCATCAATACTAGCCTCTCTCACCTAATCTTAGTATGGGTTCATAAGAATCCTATAACTTTTAAGTTCAAAAATTACTTTGGCATTCTCTAATTGAGAATTCTTAAGTGGGATATTAGATTGATAATCTAGTCTAGGTGGTTGGTGGACAATGGGTGGATTGTTTATATGAATTAGTTAGCTCAGCAATCGACCTAGTTTTCTCCTCATATTAGACTCAGCTAGTTATCCTATTTGAGCTTCTAGCCTGGTGATAGATTACTGTTGAGTCAAAATTAATTGTTCAAGTTGGTTAAATCTATCATCAGCTAGATTGATCGATTGAGGAGGTGGGTATGATGACTGATTATAATACAATGGTTGAGTGGATTGACTAGGCTGACAACTATTATAGGTATAATTTTTATATTAGGGCCTAACAAATGAAATTTGGGTCTGAGCCTGAGTCTGTTGGGATATCTAAGAAAAATTAAGATGGTTTCTCCAATCTAGATTATATAGATTTGAAAAAAGATCACTAACAGGCTTGAAGTAGCCTTAAGCAGCTTGAATTTGTTCTTGAATAAAAGGTGGAAACTATGCAACCATGGAATATTCACTCACATGATGGGTTGGGCTAGCATAGATTGAACAAATCTCCTAATAATTAGAAGATGATGTGAATTATGCAGGAGATTATTGACCTAGGATTAGGACTTGATCTAATTTTTGAGCAAGAAGATCCACTTTATTTATCAAATTTGAATCAGTCTTAGGACTAGATTCTAGATGTTTAAATTCATGGATCCCTATCTAGCTTTGGTAGAAAGATAATGAAGCATAGTTAATTTAGTTTTCACTCAGAGTTTCAAATAAAGTATAGGCTTCATCCTCACTCTTGTTCATTAATGCACCTCCATAGGATGCATCTACCATCTATCTGTATTGTTCTCCTAACCCTTCAAAGAAAGCTTGGACAATTTGCCACTTAGATAGACCATGGTGTGGGCATTTTCTAAGAAGTTTCTTAAGTCTTTTTCATGACTCGTGAATTTATTCTTCTGAAAGCTGAGCAGATCCAGTGATAGCTCACCTCATAATATTGGTTCGACCTATGAGATAAATTTCTTCAGAAATTCATTTTATAATTCAGCTTAAGTTTTAGTTGATCTCCCTATTGTGCCAAGCCAGTACTTAGCTTTATCTTTTAATGATAAAAAAAATAAAATTAGTCTAAGGGCATCCTCAGTTAAATTTTGAATTTTTATCATAAAGTAGATTTCTAAAAATTTATCTAGATGCTTATAAGGATCTTCATTAGTATTTTCATAGAAAAATGGGAGCATCTGGATTGTGGTTGGCTTGATCTCATAGTGGATAGCATAAATTTTAGGTAATTGGATACAAGTCAATGGGTTATAGATGGAAGAAATAAAGTATTTCTTCATCTACCTAGATGGTTCTCTAAAAATTTCAGCCATTTGGTTATTGGATTTAATATGATTCGGCCTTTCAATTTAATGATTGGGTTCAACTAGATCAGGTAAAGTGATTTCCTACCATGTAAGTATTAGTGCAATCCTAATATATGGCTCAAATTTTTTTTAGATCTTTTTATTATTATTTTTATATTTTTTATTTTTTATTTTTTTTTATTTTTATTTTTATTTTATTATTTTATTTATTTAATTATTATTTTTAATTTAATTTAATTTAATTAATTATTATTTTTAATAATTTTTTAATTAGTTTAATTTAATTTTTAATTTAATTTTTATTTTATTTTATTTTAATTTTGAAGAAAAAAAGAAGAAGAAAGAAAGAAGAGTTCTAAAGAAGAGATCCTAAGGATGGAGCTAAGAAGAGAGAAAAAAATTAGTTTTAATTAGGTTTAATATTGGTTAGCAATCAAGTTGGTCAATCAATCCTGACTAAGGATTATCTTAGATCTAGATAGCTCCTAACTACCAAGACCACCTTCAAGCCCTTCAAGTATAAGATCAGTTAATCAACTAACCAGATAATTATAAGATCGGTGGGAGTCCTCCGATTACTTGCCTTAGACATCAATTATACTTAGCCAGGTAAGCTAATGGAATCAATTAAGTAACCATCTTCCTTCAGGCCCAGTCATTCCTGAACCATTTTTCTTAGACATCAGTTAAGTTGACTAACCCTAAACTGATCTAACTTTTAGGATTTCTTATCCTATTGAGCTCGAGTTCCTAGGGCTGATGTCTAATTAATTTTAATTTAAAAACTTAGATCAATGCAGGATGCTGGTTGGTTATTTGTAGGCCAAAGAATGATGATCAAATCTCCACCTTATCTTGATTAATTGGGTTGTGCCCTTAAGTTGATTTAAAGATGAATATGCATAAAAAAATTTTCAAGCAAGGGTTATATGCAGTTTAAATTAGATGCATGCAATTTAATTGAAGTTAAGATGCTCACCTTGTCTCCAACGATCACCAAAAAGAAAATAAAAATAAAACTAATATGATGCAAGCTCTAAGCAATTAGGATTTCTAATCTTGTCATGAAGCTTTTAATTAGATTTAAGTAGATATTTTTTAAAATTAATTTAAAAATTAAAAAAAAAAAAGAAAGAGATCTAAGGTTAGGATTAATCTCACCAAACAAGATTAGATGATTTGCTTTCCTTAATTTTTTTCTTCTTTTATCTCTTTTTCTGCAAAATAAATAAAAAAGTTAGTAAGCAATATTTATAAAAAAATTATTTATAATTAATTTATAAAAAAATTAATAAAAAATAGCATCTATTTCTTTTCAGACAACGACACCAAAAACTTGATAGATCACGATGCCGTCATTAAAATATCATAATTATTAGTTTAATTTGACTTCTAAAAATAATTTAAAATATGTAGATAGTAATGAGTCGGATCAAATCCACAGAAAAGATAGTATTTTAGATTTAAAATTTTTGATTTTATAAAAAAGAAAATTTAAAAATAAAATTAAAGTCAAAAATTAAAAGCAGAATTTAAATAGTATAGAAAAATAAATTTGGTACCAGGATCTACTATTTAAATCTTAGCATCTACTTGCAATAAAAGTAAATTTATAATAAAAATAAAGAGCATGAATTTAAATTACATAAAAAATTTTGAATTAAAATTTAAAATTTAATTACATAAATTAAAAAGATGGAAAAAAAATAAAAATAAAAATTAAAAGCAGGCTGATCTTGATCTTGGTTCGGTGTTGGTGAAAAGATGGTATAGAAGCCCAGCTCTTCCTTTTGGCACCAGTTGCCTTAAAGTAGCCATTAACCAAAAGCATGGCTCTATCCTGTACCAAAGCTTCACCTTAACCAAAGACACTGAACTCTAAAGGTTTGGGATCCTTTAAATAGGAGTTGGAGGATTGGAGACTTTGTTATCAGGCAATATAGGATTAAAAACTTAGTATAGATCCATGTTTGTTGAAGAAAATAGCATAAAATCATTGAATCATGTCTCCTATGAAATTCTATGCATTCTGGCCGTCAGATGGTGATCTAAGGCTTTAAAAAATATCAAAAATGGAGTTTTATCAACCCAGATCAAGTCAAAAAATATTCTTGCCATTGATCACATGTTGATTAAGGAAATTAGGCCATTGATCACGTGCTTGGGTGTTCTGATCACCATCGGAAGCATTCTGGACCATCGGATCAATGTCAGATGCGAGCGCTGCCGTTCGATGGTGCAGATAAAGCTGATAGAGTTTGAATTAAATCCAAAAATCATCACAGCCATCCAATTTTGACCGCAAGCGACCGCAGCCATCCAATCGCACACTTACTATTCCTATGGACCGTGTGGACTGACCGCACTGCACACCGCAACCAATCAGCGCACATGTTTTGGTGAGTGAAATGACAAAAATGCCCCATGCACCGTGACAAAAATGTTGCAAACCTCCTAGAGGTCTTGGTCTATCATGTGGCATTTTTTGATTCGTCGGTTATCGCTGAGCTAGCATCTACACTGTTCCATGGACCAAATGCAGGCTGGTGGGTTAATGCGCTTGGGCTAGGCTTTAAAGGCGGGTCGGCTTCGTTTTCTAGGCCGACTAGCTGGGTGCGTCAGCTGATAGCAGCTTGGTGGCTTGGCTCGGTGCAGTAGGATGCGTTGGCTGATATGGCGCAGTGGCTTAAGCCGGTTGAGCCATTTTTTCTTTTTTCTCTTTTATTTTTATTTTTATTTCTTTAAAAATTTATATTAAATTGAATTGACTTCAAATTTATTTCATTGTAACCAAAAAAATGAGATCTTATTATTAATGAATTTATTTTTTTTATTTAGATTAATAAAAATATTAATTCTTAAAAATAAATATAAATTAATTAATAAATTAATATTTTTATTAATAAATTTGTGATTTTATCACTACCTTAGCCCCAAATGAACTATCAAAAGAAGTCCACTTTGAAGTCCTGCAACATCCAAGTTTGGAAGAACCCTAGTCAATAATGGAAGTCGATCATGAGCCCAGCTAGAATGATCTATTGATTTCTTATCTCAGAAACAAAATTCTTCCAAGAGACTACAAAGAAGCTCGAAAGTTGAGAAATCAAGCTTTCCGCTATATTTTATATGAAAATAAGCTATATAAGATATTGTATTCTTTAGCACTCCTCAAATATCTCTGACCTTCCAAAGTTGATTACGCCTTGAGGAAAGTTCATGAAGGAATATACGAAAATCACCTGGGGGCGAGATCCTTGTCATATAAGCTACTTCGGTAGGGATACTATTAGAAAATAATGTACCAAGATGTGATAGATTATGTGAGAAAATGTGATAGATGTCAAATAAATGCAAATATTCAAACACAGCCGGCTTCACAGCTCATCATTAGAAGCTCTTTAGCCATTTGCATAATGGAGGATGGATATACTTGAGCCCTTTTCCATGGCATCGGGATAATGAAAGTTCTTGCTGGTAGCAGTAGATTATTTGATTAAGTGGGTTGAGGCCGAACCTCTGGCAAAGATCACTGAGGCCAAAGTGCAGCACTTCATTTGAAAGTCGATAGTTTGCAGATTTGGTCTACCATGGATATTAATCACCGATAATGGACGCCAGTTTGTAGGAGCAAAGTTTGTTGAATTTTATAAAGGCTTGAATATTTTCCACCACTTCACATCAGTAGCCCATTCACAAGCAAATGGTAAGGCTGAGGTAACTAACAGAACTCTACTTCAAAGGATAAAAGTGAGGCTTAAAAGAGTAAAAGAAATGTGGATGGATGAACTCTATCATGTGCTCTAGGCTTATAGAATCACTCAAAGATTGCTAACTGAAGAAACCCCTTTCGCATTGGCTTTTGGGATAGACGTAGTCATCCCAGTTGAGCTCGAACTTCCTTTAGCACAAGTTGAAGCTTTTAGTGAATAGAACAATTTTCAGGATCTCAAAGCAAATCTTGATCTACTGGAAGAAAAGCGAGCGAAAGCTCAAATCCGAATGGCAGCTTACAAACAAAGAGTAGCTCACTACTATAACTACAGGGTTAGAAATAAGACATTCAGAGTAGGAGATCTGGTGCTTCGACAAGCAGATGTTTCACAACCTCAAAATCAAGAAAAGCTCGCACCAAACTAGAAAGGCCCCTATGAGGTCATGGAAATCATTCGATCGGGAATGTATTACCTGAAGGAGCTTGGAGGATCAGCACTTCTGCGACCTTAAAACTCAGAGAACTTATGAATGTATCATCAATAATTTCATCTTAATAAAACTTTCTTATTTTAATATCTTTTTTCTTTGGCACAAAACTATATGATTGCAGGAAATGACTTAACTGAACTTCACTTTTAAATGAAGTAGCAGGTCTCTGATTCTTAAACAAGAGGCTAACCTCATCTTAATTAGAATGTAGACCTCCAGTTATTTAAGATAGGAGGTAATGGGGAGAGGCCCTCTCAATGGTTCTTCTGTGCCTCGACAACCTTATTAAGAATAGGAGAAGGACCTCGTCCTAACAAGGATAAAAGCTAACCACATCAGGAACGGGAGGAGGACCTCGTCCTGACGTGGATAAGGACCCTTATAAGGAAAGTGAAGATCTCTAGTTATTTAAGATAGGAGGTAATGGAGAGAGGACCTCTTAACAATTCTTCTATGCCCCAACAACTTTGTTAGGAATAAGAGGAGGACCTCGTCCTGATGTGGACAAAGATTTCTACGAGAGAAGTGAAGACCTCCAATTATTTAAGATAGGAGGTAACAAGAAGAGGCCCTCTCAATCATCCTTCTATGTCTCAACAATCTTATTAGGAATAGGAGGAGAATCTCATCCTAATAAGGATAAAAATCAACCATGTCAGGAACAGGAGGAGGACCTCATCCTGACATGGACAAAGACCCTTACAAGGAAAGTGAAGACCTCTGATTATTTAAGATAGGAGGTAATGGAGAGAGGCCCTCTCAATGGTCCTTCTGTATCCTAGCAATCTTATTAAGAATAGAAGGAGGATCTCATCCTAACAAAAATAAAAGCCAACATGTCAGGAACAGGAGGAGGACCTCATCCTGATGTGGATAAAGATCTTTACGAGGAAAGTGAAGACCTCCAATTATTTAAGATAAGAGGTAATGGAGAGAAGCCCTCTCAATAGTCCTTTTGTGTCCTAATAATCTTGTTAGAAATAGAAGAAAGATCTCATCCTTACAAGAATAAAAGCCAACCACATCAGGAATAGGAGAAGGACCTCATCCTAACATTTACAAAGACCCCTACGAGGAAAGTGAAGACCTCCGATTCTTAAGCATGAGAGCAAGATAAGAGATATAATCTTGGGAGGATGTCGGGATCGAACATAGCAAGAAAATAAACTAGCAAGCAGTGAGCTAAGGTGGAACACTGACAAATAAAAGAAGCTTCATCTCATTAAAAATAAAAAGTCATTACATGAATTTGTAAGATCGGTTACACAAAAAAAAGGGGGCGAAGTCCTACTCAGAATTGGACTTCCGGCTATTGACCCCAACCATTGCGAGGGAGAGTTTCAAACCCTCTATTCTCTCCTTAAGCTTTTGTCTCACCGCCAGGCTCCCCCTTAGCATCCTCTCTCATCTGTGTGACTCTTCCTCTGTATTGCCCAAAGATGGCTATCTAAGAGGGAGGGTGAATTGGGTTTATAAAAAAATTTGGTCAATTTAAACTTTAATGCAAATATGTGATTCTAATTAAAAGAACTTGAATACTTGTGGTGAATAAGCAAGATGTAGCAGCAGAATTAAAAACAACTAGATAATGCAAATATAAAACAAATAAAGAAAGCAAAGAAAGCAAAACTACAATATAAATACACAGATTTTATAGTGGTTCGATGCAATCCCGCACCTACGTCCACTCTCCAAGCTCTTCTTGAGAATTTCACTATAATCCTATATTATAGTGCATTTGTTTTAACTCGAGATCACAAACAAATTCAGTTGATTTTTGTCGGGCTCACCAACTACAACCCTACACTGATAGTTTTCTCAAGTTCACTATCAATCCGGTTGGCTTTAACCTAAGAGCACCAACTACAATCTTTACACTATCCACTTTTTGGTTTGGACGAACCCACACCCCAAATTTCTTTCCTCCAAAGAAACTTATAAAGAAACAAAAAAATAAGTATAAGAATTCAGCACAAAATAAAAAGAAAAAAAATTCTTTTTGAAGTTTGATGGAGAGGCTGAAAGATGGCTCTTAAAGCTTTGTATTCTCTTCTTTGAAGGCTGAGAGAAAGTTTGAATGAATGAGGATAATCACACTTGGAAGCTCTCTAAATTAGATACACAAAATTCTCTCTTTTCTCTCTTTTTTTAGATATTCAGTGAATCTCATAATTTGAATGATTTCTACTTTCAATCTACTTAATCTTACTTTCCAAATGTTTCTCTAGCTTTTTATACTCTTTGTGATGGCTGGAGGATCAGTTCAACTATTGGAAGCCTTGAAATAGCCGTTGGAGTGAAGAAATTATCGTTAGAAAAAGCTACAAAAAATTAGCCATTACGATCATTGGGTTGGCTCGATTTTTGACTAGGTCGGCTCAATCCTCACTAGGTCGGCTTAGTTTATAGCTAGATCGGCTCAGCTCCCTGGGACTTGAAAAATTAACTTTCTGCACTTTTTATCCTTTGCTTCCACTGAGACTAGGTCAACTCAGTCTCAGATTGGGTCGGCCCAAATTGCATGCCATATGTGCCGAACAGCTCATTTCGAAAGGGAATGACCTAGGGGTCGTCTCTTGGATTGATCCTTTTGCTAAAACTTGATTTTCATTCAATTTATGCATCCAAAAATCATGAGACTATCTCCAAAAGATCAAAAATCTTCTAAGCTTGTTCTTGAAGCTTTCAAAATAAATTTTTTCTAATTTTATAAAATTATGATTTGGTCCTTTATCATTTTTTCTTGATGTTCAACTTGATAAAATTATAATTTTAACTTGAACACTTGGAAAGACCTACATCCATTCTTGAAATATATGGTTAAATACTTAAATACTCAAAGTCTGATGATCATCAAAATCAATCATGGAATCAACAATCTCCCCTTTTTTTTATGATAGAAAAATATTGAATATATGCATTGAAATATAATTTAATATATTTCAATAAATTGACAGTATAAAGTCATGAAATGATAATATACATAAACATAAATACACACTTTATGAAAGCTCTAATTAATATTTTACATAATTTATATACTCATACCAAAATAATATTTTAATTCAAATCAATAAGTATTAAGATTCCAAGCATGAAATTCATTAAGTTTCTTAAGTATTAATTCTTTAAGCATATATTGAATATACCTCTTCCTCTTTTTGACAACATCAAAAAGCTCATGGAAAATAACAAGAAAAATCATCAAAATCAATATCAAGACATTAAATTGAGAGATATATCAAATTCATAAAGTCAAATTAAAGAAATCATCTCTCCTTTTGAATGAATATTTCTTTCTTTTCGAAAATTAGCTTGAATTTAAATATTAAAGGCTCTCCCCCTTTTTGAATGAATATAATCTTTTAATCAGATTTTTAAATATACACTTTTAAGCTTTAAAAGGAATAGAGTTTTTCAAAAGATTTAACCATGAAATCAAGTATAATATGCACTTTAAATCAAGTAAATCAAATTGAATAAATACATGATAGCACAAATTAAAAAGACTACAAAGTATTTGATGGAAAGTTTAAAATCAATAAGGCTTAAAATAAGGTAATTAATTAAGAATTTTAGATCAAAAGTTCATTAATATTTTCAATCAAATCAAATCAGTAAATATCTCTTCCCATGTTTTTCATACTAATAGATAGATTAATTTACTTTTTAACTTTCTCTCCCTCTTTATTTCAAAATTTGCATGCTTAAGCTTTACAATTTTTGTTATTCTCTTTTTTCTTTCAAGTTAAGCATCTTTAATTCGATACCATATTTATGATTAATTAATACTAATTTAGTAACTAATTTATCTTAAATATTTATTTTTAATTTTAATGGTCTTTTCAATTAAATGATTATTTTTTCTTAATATTTTTTCCTCCTTACTTTAGTAAATAAAATCATTTTAAAATTAAACATAATTCAAAAGCATGAGCATCAATTGAGTGAATTAAGTATTAATTAATCCAAATATCAATCAAATAAAGCATTCACTCAAGAAAATACCAAATTTTCAAAAATTTAATTTTTATTAAATTCAAAGAATGTTTATAAAATAATGTATACAATAAGAACAAACATTGAGAGGATCAAAAAAATATGACACGAACATCTATCAAAAAGATTTTTTGTTTAAATTTAGATCTTTCTTGTCATAAAAAATATCACTCAATTAAGTTTAAAAAATATATAAAATTCTTTAAATTTTATCTTAAATGATATCACATCAAGAATATATCAATGTAAAATAGATTTGAGACATCTTATTCAATTCTTTTGCCAAAAATTAATACAATAAAATCTAAGGCAAAAAAGATACCAATGATACCAAGAGTAAAAATTTTCTTAGAAAAAAATTTCTTGATACCAATTAAACTAAAATTTAGACTAAATCATGATTTTTTTAATAGTTCAATACCATTTAAAGATTAATTTGCAAGTTTAGCTTGATGCCAACAAATTTAGTTTTGTATTGATAAAGATAAATTAATTTAGATGGATCAATTTGAATTGATATTAGCAAATCAGTCAATATACACCATAAAGTGATTTTAAGTTATTCTTCAAAAACATCATCCCTTCCTTTTTTTAAAAAATATCAAGCAATTTGATTTAGAGAAGGTATGTACTTTTGAGTTTGTCTCAAATGATATTAAATCAAGAATATAGTAGTGCAAAACTAGATTTGAAATAAGGTTATTCTTCTTTTTTTGCCAAAGATAAATCGATCAAATGCATGGCAAATAGTAGGCTATTTGATACCAATTACTTAAAACTAAAGTCCTCTTTAAACATCTAGCTTTAAAGATAAATAACAACTTTTTTGAAATATTTTACTTGATATCAACTTCAAAAAATTCAAAAAGAGCATTTTTCAAATTCAATTTTTAAAATCATTCAATTGGAACAAAGTATGAATGGTCATTAATAATTTTTTTTTTAAAGATAAGAAAAAGCAATCAAATCAATAATCAAGAAAGATATTAAAATCAATTTGGAGAAGGTTCCATTAATCAAATTAAATAGGATCAATATCAAGAAAAAATTAGATAAGGGCTCTAAGAGTTATGTTTAATTAGGAGATTTTTAAATCCTTAAGATAAAACTAAGATGCAATGCAAATTAATACATCAAGCACTTGATTTTGATAATTGAATATCTTATTTTCAAGTACTTATTCCATGCAAAATTTTAGAAAAATTTTGATAATTTAGCATCGTGTAAGGAATGCCAAAAATCAGTTTTACTTGTATGTTCAACAATTCAAAAATATTCATATCCAATTAAACATCTTTTAAATTTTAGGTTTATTAATTGCAAAATTGATATGGGGAGGCTTAAAATATCATGCTGAATTTTAAGATAGTTTTAGTTTACATTAATTCAAAATGTGATACTTGAAGGAGAGCATATTGAACTTTTAAAATCAAAATGTTCATCATATTACAAGCATCAAAATCAATCATACTTATCAAAATATGAAAGAAATTTTCATATCCATACATATTAACAAATCATTAAAGTCAATATATTCGATGAAACAATCATTGATGGTGTGATATAAAAAAAATCTAAAGTTTACCAATCATCACCCATCCTAGTTCATTTTTAAGGCATCCATTCAAAGAATTTTTCTCCTTTTATTTCATTGGATCCTTGATATACCTGCAAAATCATTTTACAATTTTTGGTACCCAAGCTTTTTTGGGTCCATGGAGGTTAAAGCTCATGGTTCCTTTAGGAACCCAAATTTGTTTAATAGATATTTGGCAGTTTCTTTTAATGTCACATTCAAAAGTTTTATGGCCAATTCTATTACGTTTAAAATATTTTTAAATAAATAATTTTTAATTGAAGCTTTGTTAAACATATTTTTGACAAACTTTTATTTTCTTATTGAATTATAATCAATTCTAAATTTGTCAAAAGTAGCTCTTTGATTATTTAAAATGGCTTGAAGCTTTTCAGATCCAATTATAAACTTTTGAAGCATGGACTTCAAGCTTTCAATCTCTTTCTTTAGTTTGATATTTTCTTTCAAAAGAAATTTTTCATATTTACTCTTTTCTTTAGTAGAAAATCTTTATTTGTTAAGTTCTTCTTTCAACATAAAATTTTTTTCAATCATAGTTTTTTTAGATTTTAAAAATCTTTTTTTCTTTAACTAAGAAATTTTTAGATTTAACTATATTTTTCTTTTTCTTAGTTAGAGTTTTAATTTACTTCAAAAAAATTTTCTTTTCTTTGGCCATATTTTTCATAGTTTTCAAAAGATCATCTTTTTCACTCAAAATTTTATCATTTGTTCGACCAAAGAAAGATTAGATTTTTTAAACTCTTTGTTTTGTAATCTTATCTTTTTATGTTCATCTATTAACTCATTGAAGGCTTCATATAATTCATTAAAAATGAATTCAGAAAAGTGTTCATGATATACCTCATCATTTTGAGTCATGAGGCAATAACTTATTATACCTTCCTCCTCTTTCTCATTCTTCTCTTCTCTGCTTTGCTCCTCCTTAATCAATGCTTTTGTTTTCTTTTGTTTCTTCCTTTTCTTCTTCTTTTTATCTTCATAAGCTACAAGGCAAAGATTGGGGTGAGCTTTTTTCTCTTCATGGGAGCTTGATTCTTCTTTTTGATTTGCTCTTCCATAAGTTATTTCTAATTTCTCCTATATTTGATTTGCCGAAATACATAAAAAAATTACATTAAATATATTTATGTTTAATGAACAATAAAGCATGTTCATGGCCTTGCATTTAGGTGCATTGATTCTTTATCAACAAATGATGCATTGTGTGTGTAAGGGCCATTGGCAATAATCTTTCATAGATTATAATCATGTGTTTGTATAAAAATTTTCATCCTAATTTTTCAATAGGTATAATTTGAGCCATTGAAGAGTGGTCTATGGAATGGTCTTCATTAAAAAAAGATTCTATTTTGGATTACCAAGATCTTTTGTCCTGGACGATTAGGTTAACAATTAATAACAGAGCACCTGCTCTGATACCACTTATTGCCCAATGATGGCTACCCAAGAGGAAAGATGAATTGGATTTATAAAAAAATTTGGTCAATTTAAACTCTAATGCAAATATGTGATTCTAATTAAAAGAACTTGAATGCTTGTGGTGAATAACCAACGTGTAGCAGTGGAATTAAAACAACTAGATAATGCAAATATATAAAGTAAATAAAAAAAGCAAGGAAAGCAAAACTATAATATAAACATACAGATTTTATAGTGGTTCGGTGCAATCCCGCACCTACATCCACTCTTCAAGCTCTTCTTGAAAATTTTACTATAATCCTAGATTATAGTGCATTTGTTTAACTCAGGATTACAAACAAATCCAGTTGGTTTTGTCGGACTCACCAACCACAACCCTACACCGATAGTTTTCTTGGGTCACTATCCATCCGATTGATTTTAACCTAAGAGCACCAACCATAATTTTTACACTATCCAATTTTTGGCTTGGACCAACCCATATCCCAAGTTTCTTTCTCCCAAAAAAACTTATAAAGAAATAAAAATACAAGTATAAGAATTCAGCACAAAAAATAAAAAGAAATTTTTTTTTTTTGAAGTTTGATGGAGAGGCAGAAAGATGGCTCTTGAAGCTTTGTATTCTCTCCTTTAAAGGCTGAGAGAAAGATTGAATAAATGAGGATGATCATTCTTAGAAGCTCTCTGAATTTGATGTACAAAGTCCTCTATTTTCTCTCTTTTTCTTTAGATATTCAATGAACCTCATAATTTAAATGATTTCTAATTTCAATTCATTTAATCTTACTTTCCAAATATTTCTCTAGCCTTTTATACTCTTTGTGATGGCTGGAGGATCGGTTCTAGCTGTTAGAAGCCTTGAAATAGTCGTTGGAGTGGAGAAATGACTGTTAGAAAAAGCTACAAAAAATTAGCCATTACGATCACTAAGTTGGCTCAGTTTTTGACTGGATCGGCTTAGTCCTCATTGGATCAGCTTAGTTTATAGCTAGATTAGCTCAGTTTTTTGGATCTTGAAAAACTGGCATTCTGCATTTTTTATTTTTTGCTTTCACTGAGACGAGATCGACTCAGTCTCAGACTGGGTCTACCCAGATTGCGTGCCATGCATGCCCAATAGTTCATTTCAAAAGGGAATGACCTAGGGGTCATCCCTTGGGTTGATCTTTTTGCTAAAATTTGATTTTCTTCCAATTTATGCATCCAAAAATTATGAGACTACCTCCAAAAGATCAAAAATCTTCTAACCTTTTTCTTAAGTCTTCTGAAATAGATTTTCTCCAACTTTATAAAATTATAATTTTGCCCCTTGTTATTTTTTTTGATCTCCAACTTGATAAAATTATAATTTTAACTTGAACACCTGGAAAGACCTACATCCATTCTTGAAACACATGGTTAAATACTTAAACACTCAAAATTCGATGATAATTAAATCATGGGATCAACACTCCATCTCCCGGAGCCTCTTCCTAAGAATTGCCGACTCGACTTTAGCATCCTTCACCAAGTTTTCTTGGTAGACCATCTGGACTTTCAGATTACGGAGCTCCTTCTTTGCACCCTTGAACTTTATGATGAAATTTCCAACAGCATCCTTCAGAGTGGTGAGTTCATTTGGATGCACACTAGGGCCGATCCGAGTATTGTCTGTCAATTATTTCTGAAGCCACACGACTTCAGAGTTCGCCCTAATAAATTTTCTCCTGTAACCCTCGATCTCCTCGCACCGACTGATCCAATGAAAATTGTACAACCACTTTGCATCGCTCAGCTATGCCTAGAGGTTGGAAAACTTCTTCGACTAGTCTTAGTCGAGCTCCACCCGATTCTTGCCCCAGGCCGAGCCACTCTCTAACTGTCTAATCTTCTTTTTTTGAATCTCGAAGTTTGACTTCGAGGGAGCTAATTTGGGCAGACAAAGCCCAAATCTTCTCGCTACTAGACTTCTTTACCCATTCCAACTCTTCAGTTAAAAGATGTTTGTTTCTGATATAGTCTATAGAATCCTTTTTATGGACTTGTCGAAGGTGGGCGATCTCAATGTGGCTTCCAAATAATGATTCTCTAATTCCTGAAGTTTGCCCCTTACCTTCTTTAACTTTTTCTTAGTCTGGTGAACCTCCTTTTGTAGATCTCTAGTAATAGATTTCAGAGGAAGACCTTAGGACAATGGTGCGGCCTCGGCGGGTGGCGGCAAGTCATGGCCATCTTCATTAGAGGGATTCTAAATGATAGACATGACATGACATCAAACAAAAGAACACTTATCTTCATTATACAAAATGTCTTGAGTACATGAATGAAAAAGAAGAAAATTACAACTATCAAAGGTTTTCAACTCAGAAGTTGGGGTAGCAGGCGAGGTCGGTGCATCCTCGACGACTCTTGGTTCAGGGATAGGCTCTGGAATCACCACGGTGGGATCAAAGGTTTCAACATTAGGTCCAATAACTGGAGGGACAGCATCAGCGTGGGAAGATTCTGACTCATCATCGAGCTCTTCAGTTAAAAAGTCGAGGTTCATGTCAGGAAACCTCTTGGCGATCCTCTTCATGCAGACTTCGAATCCTTCGAGAAAGACCTCCTGAGCAAAGGCAATCTTGATATCCTCCATTGCTTTGGAAGACTTGAAAACTTCGATAGCCCATTCCTTCTCAACATTGACCTCCTCCTCGACCTTTCGCCGCTTATCTTCCTCCAGTGATAGGGTGGCCTTCAGCCCCGTCGACACTTGCTCCTCCCTTCACAGTGCTTCTTAAAGGTGCTCGACCTTGACGGAATGAGACCTTGAAGCTTCCCTCAGACCTTCAACTCGGCCTGGACCTTCTTGATCTCTGCTTGGGCATTTTGGATAGTCCTCGAAGCCTCGGCCTGCAAAAATTTGCCGCCTCCGAGTGGGCATATAAATAATGTCCCAGCTGCAAATAATAAGGTGAGAGTTATGATTCCAAAACACACCGACAGTCAATCAAGATTCAAAAGAGATCGGATACCTCAAGAAAGGTCGTGAAAGATTCTTTGAATCATTCCTCGTCATCCTTCTAGATCATTTTCTCCATGATGTGGGGAAGGATGCTTCCATCCATCAAAGTTTGGATGACTTTCCAGTTGTCCAAGGAACCCTGCTCCTGGCTGGAGCTATTGTCGTTAGATCTTTCGTTGTTCCTCTTGACCTTTCTGGCGGTAGCTTTCTTCCTTTTTTTTGCTCTCCTCTCCTATTCGGGGAGCGCAAGGGTGTTGGTGTCGCCAGGCAAGGTCAGGCTTGGAGCGACTGTGATGACTTTCGGAGCGGGCATGTTTTAGGTCAGCATGGCCGAACTTGTTTCCCCAACCTTGGCCCTTTTTGATGGCTCTTCACTGCAAACATCTTTCCTTTTGAGGGTCTTAATCCCCTAGGTTAGGTAGTTTCACTCTTCCGAAGTCATCTCTGCACCAATAAAGATTAAGGTTAGAAAGGAGCACAAGGCAAAATTATCGAGATATGAAAATCTACCTGTCGAATTAAGGAAACTAAGCCCAAAGTTAAACAAGATCTGGTTGTCCAGCAAATTGGATATGAGGGAAGCTCGATAGTTTCTAAGCTTATTGGTAGAATCTTGGTCCTCTCTTTCTAGTCTAGGGGCTCGATGGACTGAGTCTCTCAAATCCCCCCAGGAGGGTAACCCTAGTTCTAGGAAGGGGTAGGAGACGAAGACGAATCTTTTCTTTCAATTATGAACCAAGGTGGGGGCGCCCTTTAGCAACCCTTTCTTGCAGAATTAGAAAGATATGTACCATCAGTCTTTGATGGTAGGGTGGCATTTGAAAGTAAAATAGTTTCGAAATAAAGAAATTATGGGTCGGACCTCAGCCATGGTGCATAGAGACATAAATCCTATGATGAACCTAAATGAGTTCGGCACTATAGAGGTGAAGGAGATATTCAAAAATCTAAAGAGAGCGATAACAAAAGGAGGGATCGAAAGTCGGAGTCTAGCGTGGAGAGCCTCGGTGTACAAATAAAAATGATCTGAAGGAGAGCAAGCTCGACCACTCGGTCCGAAAAGTTTCAGCTCATACTCAGAGGGTATCCCATACCAAATCTTTGTCAAAGAAAGGTCTTCGAGATGAAGTAAGCAAGGGACGGTGCTAGGGACAAAGGAGGGATGAGGTACTTCTATGGGATCGGCTGATTTCTTAGGACCCAAGTCCATTAAGTCTAAGTAGGCCTCCTAGAACTGGTCGACTAGGACCCTGTAGAAGACATGTGGATTAAACTAAAACTTGGAAAAAGATTTTGAAAATCAAAAAGAAAAGTAGGGAATGAAGCCTTTGAAGAAAACTAAAGGGTTAAGAGTTTAAAAAGTAACAAAATTACCAAGAGGAAGTTTGGGCACTAACCTAAAATGGTTCGAGATGGCATGAAAGAAATTGATGGGGCATAAAAAGAACGGAAAGCGTTTATGACCGAAGGAAATCACCAAAAGGATCGAAGCTCTCGGATGGGAGGAAGATGGAGACTAGGAAGATAGAAAACTAGAATGAAATAAGGTGCTAGAAGGGAGGAAAGGATTTAAATACCCGGGGGAGACCTGATACAATTATGATTGCGGGTTCTTCCTGCCTGATCTCCATTGGACGTGTGTCCCACTTATCATGGTGGTTGGTAGGGCCTTAATGACACCGTATCTCATGCGCCTCTCTGGTGAGAATTTTAAAATTCATCTTTTCGAATTATCCTATACAGAAGAAACATCGGCACCAGTGCAGATAATGCTAAAACTTTGCTTGTGAAAGCGAGAAAGTGGAAAAGAACTTCCGCACTTGCATTTATACTCCCTTCTTTTGAACTTCAAATTTGGGAGTGGGGGGACTAGTATTGATGATAAGTCTGCTCTCGTCGAAGTTCAATAAGATGCTCAGCCTTGGGATGCTTCGGTCTGATGCGGCGGCCACGACCATACTTCGACTCGTATAAGTCCTGGATCTCTAATTCACTCTGGGCAAGCCGACCTCCAACTCGTGCAAGTCGGATGGCTCTCGATTTCGACAATCAGCTCTTTCAAATTATTGCATGACTTGCAAAGCATTGTGGACCCCATCCGAATGAGCTTGAATAATAAAGGCAACCGAATTCCTCCACTATAAGCAATTAACCCCCTTTAGTCGAACTCCTTTCAGACGAACTTGGATAGTGAAAGCAGCCACCTTAAGTAGTCAAGTGCAAAGTATCTGGTCCCTAAGTAGCCTAGCCTAGCCGACCTTGAGGATGGTCAAACTTCTTTCCATCCAAATCTCCTTCAAGCCGAATCTCACCATCGCAGCTGGATCTCATGATAAGATTAAAGGCTGAGAGAGTTTCTCCTCAGATGAGCTTCTATATCTCATCGTGAGTGATGGATCTCAATATTCCTATATTAGAAACTTTGAATGTGTAATCCAGAATTGACAAAGGAACCTTGTCTTCAGAATAAGTCCGAACTTCCCCTCCTAAAAGCTTGCCATAGTTCTAAATCAGCAAATCTACTACCTTTACCAACCTTCTACCTTGATAGTTGTTCACTTACGGATGACCTCGAAAGTGGCCGAACTTCAAAGGAATAGCGAAGACTTGCCAGAGTATTCTAGTGGAGTCCGTTTATCATAGCTACCAGCTAGCTCCTAATCTAGACGAATTCCTTCCAGTGGCAAGCTAAACCTTCATTCAGACCTTCAAGCCTTCCAAACGAACTTCCTCCAGTCGCCTACCGAACTCCTTTCAGTAGATAAGATAGCCATCTTACATCCTGAATATCAATCAAGCAGGCTCATACAACAAGAGGACCTCGGCATCTATGCAAATTCAATCCTCAACCCACTGGATATCGTTCTACGTATAGATGACCTCGAAGAAGTCTGAACCATGCTTAAGCTACTGAGATGTGGGGTTCTTTACTGTCTATAACAGTTCTATCCGAACTTCAATTATCAATCTCCAATGGACTAGCAAGTCACGACAAAGGGCATTACTCTCTGTAACATACTTCATATGGCCTGAACGACTCACTACCAGGTAGTTGCGGACGTCACCATTAGTTTGTTACCAGCTCTGTCTATAAAAGGCTCTCCAGATACGTTTTTCTCTAAGCTCTCATCTTCCTCTTAATTCTCTTGAGTACTCCATTTCTGTTGATCAGAGAGCTGACTTGACTGTCGGAAGATTCTGCTGGAGCCATTCCAACTTCGATTTGAACTTATTTTACATATCCCAGCGGCGACCCCTTCTTCCCCCAACTCCAGCTTTCCGATGTCTACAATTTTTTGCACCAATATATATATTAAAATAGAGGCATCTAATGTAGATGCCTCCATTTGACACATAGCTCCCTCCTCCAGTGCTGCATTTTTTTTTTTTTTTGTTCTCCTCCGTTGCTGCATTGATTTTTAAAAAAATATGCCTCCAAGCCGCGGGAGTGGGCGAAAATAAAAATCGAGTCTTTTTATTCCCTCCACTATGAGCACTCAAATAAGATAGATGGCCCCGGCACGATGAGGCAGAGGTGGAGACGGAGGTGCTGGGGCGGCAGATGTAAGCCTCAGTACGATGACCCTAGTGTCAAGCTTCTTCACTGACGATCTGGACTCAAAGTACTGATCCTTCTCCCAGCTCCTCGCTGGTGCTATTGACTTTCCTATGGCAGCACCGCCTAGGAGGCCGATAGAGAGGGGTTCAGGTAGAGGAGGGGAAGGGATGGGTTCAAGATAGAGATAGAATCGGGCCATGTTTCCTTTGCTGTTGGTCGCGATGCCACTCAAGCTCTGATCTTTGTTCATTAAATATAAGACAGCCAAGGGTGATAAGATAAGAAAGCATAAATAAATAGAAGAATTAGGAGGATAAGGTGAAAATAGTGAATTTTAAACTAAAACTCCAAAAAGGATTAGACTGTTCAAAAAATGATAAAATAATTTTTTTAATTTTTATAAAAAATATTAATAAATTAATAAAATAAATATTTTTTTAAAAAATTATATTTATAAATTATAAAATATATATATATATATATATATATATATATATATATATATATATATATATATATATATATATATATATATATATATATATATATATATATATATATATATATTATGGTGTTACCGGCTGAGCATATTAATCGCGGCCTTCTCATGATATACAAGTATAAAAAATAAAAAATAAAAAATAAAAAAAAAAGAGACCAGAAGACTCCGACTCCGACCGACTCCCGAACGGAGTCGGAAACTTCCTCCTTTTTGGGCAAGAGCGATAGAGAGAAAAGGAGAGAGGCAGAGAGCTCCGCTTCGGATTTTTGGCTCTCCTTCTCCCTTGTTTTCCCTTCCCGCCGGCAACGTCGTCTACAAGCGCTTCTGGAACTGCCACGGCTGCCTCTGCTACGAGTACGACCACATCATCCCCTTCTCCAAAGGTACCGTATACATCAACAGATCCATCCATCGTTCACTCAATCCTGGCTTCGATTTTTTTGATTAGCATTGGGTTCTTTCTTAGTTTTACTCTTGATTTTGAACCGAAAGGTTCTGCCCTTTTTATCATCATAAAGTCTCGCGATTGATTACAATGGGATTTTGATGTTTTCTTGCAATTTGGGATCTCTTTGTTGCTTATATCGCATGGATATTGGGCCTATTCCTAGGTTTAAACTGTTTTTTAAAGCCATTTTTGGCTTAAAAAACGTCCTTTTTTTTTTTGTGGTTCTTGAGTTTTTATTGAATGCTAAATAGAAGTGAGTGACGAGGGATCTTGTAGGTGGGGAGTCGACGGCAGAGAACTGCCAAATCCTTCAGAAGAGGGTGAACAGATTTAAGTCAGATAAGGACTGGGTGGACAAAGCTGAACTGGAGGGTTTCTCATGTGATATAAAGTTCACAGGTATCTGTGTGTTTCATTGCCTTCATTTTCTTTGCCTTCTTTCTTCTTCTCGTGAACTCTTTGTAAGCTATATTATCTTTGTTTCTATAGCTGCTTTGGAAGTTTGTATTGCTCGTGATGGTATTTTCAGATTTTTTTTACACTTAAATCATGCGTGGCCTGCATATACTGAGCTGCAGATTTTTATTGAATCATTGGGCTTCAAAAGAAGGAAGTATCTCTACAAGTTTAATAATGGTGCTGATAGTATCAAAATTTATAAAAATGAAAACTTGGGTTCAAAGTTAGCATTTTGATTTTGGCCATGATTTTTACCGGTCTGGCTTTTGAAGTTCCAGTTGGTTTGACTTATTTCACGCTGAAGCAGTGTGAAACCATGGAAATATTGCATATGGAAAAGTTTTCCACATTCAACTAAAGAAACAAGGAAACAAACCCAAGAGGAGTGTGTTTGCCTATCATATATATATATATATATATATATATATATATATAAACCAGGCAGTGGGAGTCTTCTTCTCCTCTCGACCGACTCTCAAACGGAGTCAAAAACCATCATCAACAAGTAAGGCCAGACCTCGCATCTGAAGAAGAAACCTCCTCCTTTTTGGGCTCCGTGAATAATTCTTGATAGGAAACCTCCTTCTTTTTGGGCTCCGTGAAGAAGAACCCCCCAAATATCTCGGCATAATCAAAGCCAGACTTCAGGCGTTGACTGGAGCATTCCGATGCAATCCATGGCTGGCGGGAGGTCAACAACGGGAATGAAGCACGAACCGGCGAGGCCGCCGAAGATCTCGGAGTAGTTGTCTAATCGGGCAGTGAACGGCATTGTGTACCGCGGTGGCCTGCTGAACACATCATTGTAGGCTGATTTTGCAGCCGCAATCACCTTCTTGGAGGCTACCTGGGCCGCCTTCTTGGAGGTTGCCGTGCCACTGAGGTGGAAGGTCGGCAGCTCCTCCATAGGAGCAAGAGTGATAGAGAGAAAAGGAGAGAGGCAGAGAGCTCCGCTTCGGATTTTTGGCTCTCCTTCTCCCCTCTTTTTCCTTCCTTCCCATCGCGTTAGACATCGCTATTGGTCGCTAGTTCGCTGGAAAAAAATTATTTGAAAATTTTCTTTTTTTTTTCTTGGTTTTGCCCCTCTTTCTTAGTTTTTTCAGCGTTGGTGGTCACTGGTAGCCGCCGGTCTAGGTTCTCTGGATTGCGTCGAGGCAGCCTAACTATCACCAGCTACTACTGTGTGGTTGTACCTCTGATCTGGAGGATCAAAGGGAGACCCAAAGGTCCCCTATTTTGGTCTAAGATCCATGGGAAGAAAGGAAAAAAAAGGCGGCATCGGTAGGGCGCTGAGGGGTGCGATCGAGATCGGCATTTATCGAGAGAGAAGGAGAGCAGTGATGGGATGATAGGGGGTGGGGTGGCACCCACGGGCATGGAGAAGGTGTGAGAAAAAGAGAGGGGGCGGGGGTATGATTAGGATTGGTGTTTGCTGAGAGAGAAAGGGAGCTGTAATGGGACGACAAGAGGGATGAGATGGCACCGGTAGGCGCGGAGAAGATATGAAAATATCAAGAAAGAAGAAAAAAATAAAATATTACTTTATAAAATAATAAAAATATAATATATAATAAATAAATAAAATAAAATATTAAAAAATTAAAGAATATTTATTATTAAAAATTTTAATAATTATAGATCGTAATTATCCGTCCTGTGTAACGCTCGAGTCTTCGACTAGTTTCTATATAGGATTACCTCCAACCAAACGTAGTAATCTTTTTCCAGTATTATTTTTTAAAATAATTTTTCCAACAATCAAATATAATGAAAATTATTTTTTATAATTATTTTTTAGATAAATAATTTTTAGAAATTATCAAATTTCGCATAATCTGACGGATCCCAACCAAACGGACCCTGATGTACATCAATCGAGCCTTCGATTCTGTGCTTTTTTCCGCCTCTCTGCCTTGTTTCAACTCGAGGATTCCTTGGTCACTGAACGTCACTGATTGCCAGTCACCGGTCCAAGTAGGGCTGACGTGACCCTCCTCTCGTTGGCGGATAGCGGTGCTATTAAGGTACACCTCTGTCTTCCTTTTTAGACTCCATTCAATACTCTTAGCTCCATTATCTCATCCCCCTCTCGGTGCTAGTGGACAAAGCGAGGCCTGACTGGGGCTCAACTCGAAGCACCGATCCGAAGATATCTTTTAGGGCTTGAGGATTGCAATGAGGGTTTTTGGTTTGGGAAATCTTTTTTCAGGTGAATTAAAATGGTTATTTTGTAGATTTTTGTTTGAATTTTGTATTTCTTCATGTTTCTCCTGAATTTTCCACTAGCACTTAAAGTCGTGCCTTTACAAACTTCTTCCAAAGTTTTTATACTAATTATGTTCTTGTTTGACTTTACTTCAATCTGAAATCATTCTTTGTTATTATTTTGATTATCAACAGATCTGAATTATACTTTGTATCATGTTGATTATCAAGGCTTTATGTGTGAAGATATTGGCGTTTCTAAAACTTTTGGAAGCACGGTATAGTTTTATGAATGTCAAACTCTAGTTGGATTCTTTGTTTTTTTTTTTGCCAAGTAATACATGTCTTTGAGTGCATATAAGTCCCCCGTAGCATCAAGTAGGTTTGACTACATATAGTGAGAAGAGAGAGTGAATTTCTAGATTCCCCTGTTATGTATTGTAATGCAATGGCCTCCGTACTTAATACAATGAGGAGAAAGCAATGGGCTTTCAATCATGAGATATAATGAGGAGAAAGCAATGGGCTTTCAATCATGAGTATTTTGCCTAGGTTTAGCATTGTATCATGTGTTCTTTGTCATTGTTCATTTTACTAGTCTGGTTGTTTGCTTCATAAATTAATTGGTATCTTGTTCAAGAATAGTTTTAAATATGCTGTATTCAATGTTTACAAACAGTTGATGTATGAGCTTCTTTTTATTTTTTTGGGAGGGGAAGTTTATGTGTCATATTTACGAACTAAACTGAATGTTGATTCTCCATTATGAAATATTTATGAAAAATTTCTGGATTAGTCCTTCATGGACCAGGTGTGTCGAACACCATTCATCCTGGCAAAGTGGCAGCTGGTTGTAGACTTGTAGTTTGATCAACTCTGTATGCAGAAGAAAAGTGCCAAGCACCCAGTCCTTCGAAAAACATCCATCCAGAAATGGGGACACAGAGTGAGAGATCTGCAGATAATTATGGATTGCCTTGGGGGGGGGAGGGAGGGAGTGAGGGAGAGAGATATGCAGATAATTATGGATTGCCTGTGTTTGTAGGATTCTTTACCTCTGGCCAAGAGAGCAGGGCACTCCAATTTCGGTGTAGTCATTTCCACCCTGATGTCTTTTTTACTTCGGAGTTCTTTTCATAATTTTGGGACCTAAAGGAAGTCATTACTTGGCTATGAAAGTCATTCAATCCTTCTAATTTCTTCTAGAAATCTAGGGCTCTGTGATTCTCTATTTTTTGATCCTTTTCCTTAATAATCATGTATGCAATGATTTTATTCAACCAACCAGATATGGATATAAGTTGGATATATATAGATATTAGGTATATCTATTTTTTCTATCGAAACACAGATATAAGTCGGATATATTTGGATATAAATCAAATTTTTAGAGAATTTAATAATAAAAATTAACATTAATTATATCATCATAAAGAATAGGAATAGAATCCATCGTCCAGATTGCATGTAACACTGAAGTAATGAGGGTCTAAGGGATACAGCATGGAGACAGACTTGGTCATGGTCCAGGTCATTGGTTCAATCGGCTTTGTATTAAAAAATCAAAAATTATTTAAAATAAACAATATAGTATAAAATATTACTAAATACCATAATTACTCTTTAATTGCAGCCTAAATAAAATTAATTATGAATTATTTATTTTGGAGAGATTGTAAGAAAAATTATATATAAATGTAGGAAGAGTAGAAGTTTTAAGTATTTTAAATACTTTATATATATATATAACGATACAATTTTGAAATATCTTAAAAAATAATATAAAGTTTATTCATTTTTCTTTGTTCATCTAAGAAAAATATTTATTTGGTAAAATTAGTGATTATAATATAAAATATCATGATATAGATTAAATGACTATTTAATGACATGGCTAGATTTTGAATAAATAAAATATTTTATCTATATAAAATAGGACCAATGCTGTAGCATAGTGGTTGAGCTCTTCTTATTCAAGTGAAAGGGCACTCATTCCTTTTTTGGGTATAACGGTTTGTTTATATCCAGATCTAAATATGAAAGGCAAGATTTATGTGTAGATATTCTCGTGGATATCTGAATCTGTATCTATCAAGAGTTATAAGGAGATATCCAAATTCATATCTGGTGTTGAACAAATACTTCCATGGGTTTATTTAGAAGCTTTTTTATCAGATATCCAGACCTATATCCGAAAGGCAAGATTTATAAGTTGATATCCAAGTAGATTCTGAATCCATATACAGCAATATTTATACGTAGTTATCCATATATATATCCAGTTCTGATCAAATGTTCCCATGATAATCTAGTAGTACTGCCATGGATGAACTTCTTTATAAGTAGATACCCAACTAGATATCTGAATCCGTAGCTGACAAGATTTGTAAATAGATAACCGAATTGGTATCTGGTTCTGATGGGGGAAGATGTCCCAATCCATATTCAATGTTGATTGAATACTCCACGATAATCTAGTAGTGCTAGTATGGATCAATTATTGTATATATCTGAGTAGATATATGAATCTCATCTGGTAAGATTTATAAATAAATTACCGAATCCTCATCCAGCTTTGATCAGATAATCTCATGATAATCTAGTAGTACATGCTTGTTTAAATAGCCCAATGTGGTAGTCAAGAGTTGATGTAGGTGGTGTAATTCATGTCCTAGCTATCACTCAGCTAGGCACCAACTTCAACTGATTTGAGCAGTGATATGATAAATATCTAGCATATTTCTTAATCTGTTTATAACTACACTGCAACCATAGAAATAACTCCCCTTTTACTTTGTTGATATTTTTGGTTGTTCAAAAAATATGAAAATGTTAAAGGTAAAAAATCTGGAAACCAAGTTTTCAATGAAAAATATAATTAAATTTTAAAACTCATAGCTACACTCATACCCATTTTATTTTAGTTTCCTATCATCATAGGAAAGCTCAGGTTCATTTGATATTGTCTTTGTTTTCCTTTTTTCCTACAATAATCTGTGAAAAATGAACTAGACTAAACATGTATGATGAAGCCCTCCTATTTTTAAATTTGTTTTCCAAAATCTTTGGAGCTTGGGTAGGAAAAAATTTTATTTTCAAATATAATTTTCTGCAAATACTATGTTTATTTAGGGGTGACAATCAGCTAGTTGAGTCACATTTTCGGGGTGGGTTGACCTCATATATAAAGCTCCATAGGGCGTGATGAAAATCCATCTCAATCCGTCAGCATATCAGAAATGCCTGAACTGAAGTCCACCTGTAGATGACCTGCCAACATGCAACCAACCCCCTGTCCCTTTTAAGTCCCAAAGCCTATTCCATTTTGGGCTAATTTCTTGTAATTTTTGGATTGTTTGTGCTACAACCTGTATCTCTTTTTACTTTTAAGCCATTGAATCAATAGCCTAATAGCTCATATATTATATCATTTTTAACATATACAAATATCAATGTAAGTATTAATATTTAACAATATATTATATATAATGTGTAAGCCTCCCTATATGATCCGATGGGTTGTGGGGCTCTAACTTGAACCCAACCCAAGCTACTGATGGGTCTGGACTGGCTGATGCTGGTACCTGACCCACAAACTTGATGGGTCAGGTTAAGTGAGTTGAATCTTGTTAGGTAAATGGATTGGGTTGGAAATTGCCGCCCCTATGTTTAGCATCAATCATCCAGTATTTCAGTAATTTATGGAGAAACAAAAAGATGCAAACTTTAATTATCACCTTATTGACCCTGATCTATACATGTTGAAACATTTATAGATTGAAACTCAATGGATTTTAATTCTCAAATCATTACAAAATATCATTTTAATGATACATTTTTTTTTCACTCACTTCATGCAATAGGTTACCACCAAAACATGTGACTTTTGGTTTCTAGATATTTTTAGTGGTGTAGATCATGATCAATGATTTGGATCTACCATTTGGGTGCACCATTATTGATTTTGGACTTTGGAGGAGTAAGTCTTCCTTCTTGGGAAAAGCATCGATATTCTACACACACCATACAAGTGTACTGATGGTTAAGTGGAAACTTTGCAATTCTCAAATATCCCTGTCCTATAATATCACCTGGTCCTTACTAGCCTTTCCAAAGGTAACCGCTTAGGTTTACTTTGCAAATGCACTAAAAGTACTGCTCCAGAAGGCCCCTATGATACTCTAGATTTGGCAAAACAATTACAGAATCCTAATCCCAAATGATTACTCCCTTCTTTACATTATGAACTCTCCTTAAATTCTCATCTCTTCATAGTTCATCTATGAAGTGGAACCATCCTCAAATTGTAATCTCTTTGTCAACCATCTATCAATCAGAGAAGGAAATCTAATAGCAGAATTATAAATCCTTACTACTTGAAATTCAGGATCTCAATTTTTCATAGTTTTAAACTCTCTCACTTGCAATACTGTATGAATCACCCAGTAGGACTGAGATCTACAATTGTTTTTTCATTTTATTGATTCAGGGATCATAAAATTTTATCTCCACTTCTTCAATCCAAAGTGCTGCTGATACAAAGAGCCATGAGATATGTTGATTATTAGATTCTCATATTTTTCATTGTTTTGCTCCGTAAGAAGCCTACCATGTATTTGTCTTATGTAATTGAGCCAGTGACCATATGAAAACTTTTCCATTCTCAATATACCCCTCTTTTAGAATAACCCTTTGTTAAACTTACCCATACTTAAGATACTTCTCTCCTAGGATACCTATAATGCTTTCAATTTTGCATGTAAAATATGAATCTTAATCTCAAAAGATTACTCTCTCCTTTGCTTCATAAACTCTCCTCGAATCCTAATCTCTTCATAGACTATCAATGAAGTGGAAACATCCTTGAATCTTATACTCTTCATAGACCATCTATCAATCAAAGAAGGCAATCTTGCAGTGGAATTTCAGATTCTTGCTGACCGAAACTCAGGATCTTAATTTGTCAGAGCTTGAAACTCTCACTTGCAACACCATATGAGCAAACTATCATGACTTAGATCTATCATATTTTTATCACCATCAATTCAAGTAGCATAAATCTTTATCTCTGCTTCTCCAATTCATTTGCTGCTGATATGAAGAGCCATCAAATATGTTGATTGCTAGAGTTTCCTATTGATATTTGTTGTTTTACTCTTTGAGAGACATCTATGTGTTTGTCATCCTGCAGCAATGTAAAACAGTATGCTTGAATCAATTGTTATTGAACATGTATACTTGCTGAGAAGCCAGCCTTATGTGTTTGCCATATGTCCGATGAAATGCAAAACAATGTCTTTGTTATATTTTTTAGTCTCTTTTTATCATATATCATTCTTCCCATGCATCTAGAATTCACTCCCTACAATTGTGATCCTAGAGAGTTCATGAAGCATTGGCTCATGGATGTAGAACCAGATATAAGTACGACTTCAGTGCACTTGTATGTTTTATCATTTTTTGTCTTGTACGTTCTAGAGCAGTAATATTTTTTGTTCATGACAGAGTTATATTTCCAGAATTAAACAAATGGGAGGTGCCCTGTAATGCATTCAACAAATTCATTTACTACATGGTGAGCTATGTGAGATTAATCAGGATATTGGCCCACAGTTTTTTGGGTTCAGTGGAGTCCAGATTTGAATAAATGGTCAACTGAATGAAAACCATTAAGTTACCAACACTTCTTCTTACTCTCTAAAGAAATCATCATCATCATCACCACTACAGTTATGAACCAAAACATTTATGAACCAGGGTTGAAGTGGGCCAAAACTTAAGACCAAATATCCAATCAAAACTTAACACTTTGGGCTATGGATACCAATTTGCAGACTTTGACTCCACCTCCTCTCCTAAATACGAACCAAAACAGTTATGAACAAGGGTTGAAGTGGTCCAAAACTTAAGACCAAATATCCAATCAAAACTTAACACTTTGGGTTATGGATGCTAATTTGCAGACTTTGACTTAACCTCTCCTAAATATGTGACCCCCTCCCTCATACTAGGGTTTGGGGTTTAGGCATTCTTTCAGATCTTCAAGGAAGCATGGCCAAGAAGAAGAGATCTCGAATTGTCACACTGTCCAAAGTTGTTCCAGAAAAGTATGAATTCTCTCTCCTTTTTTTTAATCCTCCATTCTTCTCCCTCCTTTTGTTTTTCAATTTACAAGGATTTATTTTAATAAAATTATAAATTTTGACTAGAGCAAGTTCTGATTGTTATGAAGGCAACCACCTTGACGATCTTCTGTCAAAACTTGAAAGGTGATATCCAATCCCTTGATCTCTTGGAGTATCATGATATGGCTTTTTAAAGAATTCCTTTATGAAATAGGAGCATAGAGTCAGCAAAAAATTCGAAAGGAGATCTTCTTGAAAAGATTTGGATCAAGGTACAGTCAGATTTATTGGGGATTCTACAGTCATACCCTTTCAAGAATTTGATAAGTGGTGCTTATATGTTTACATGTAGCACCAATTTGCTATTGGGGTCAATGACGTCACCCGTGTGCTCGAGAGGATGCCTCGAGGTGAGGTGCAGGTTCATTCAAAGGAAGATCCTGAGACAAAGAGTGGCCTTCGTAGAGCTCCTTTGGTTCCCCTTCAGGTAAAATCACATTTCTCATCTTGTATAGACCTACTTAGCCACCTTGCATTCCATGTAAAATTTTTCTTAGCAAGAAAAGTTGTTGCTTTTCCCTAGTGCAAGTGGAAAAAGAATAATCTTGCACACATCCAAGTCAGTACCAATTCACAAGTGCCTTTTACAAGAATCAGTGTAAAATGTCTTCCATTTCTTTATAATGCAAAACTTAGTTTCATAAGCACCATATAAAAGCAAAAAAAATAAAGGTTCCCACTCCAATCCCTGCTTCTAAAAGAGGATTTGGCAAGGTGCTCTATGAAGTGCTGAACACCTCAGAAACCCTTGCTGACATCTACCTACCCCCTTATATTATTCTCATCCAACTTAGCAGGAATTGGTAGCACTAGTCCTTTCGAAGTCGTTAATAGTAGATTCTTTTTCTGAATCCAAGTAAATTAAACTGCTTCATGATGATCTATTCAGATGAATGTGCTCATTCAATGGAATGGAACCTTTTTGGTTCACATCAGTTTTTAGAAGGAACACTGAGTATCCTGAAATTATAGTGGCATATTAATGACTGGTCGCAGCCTACCGCTGCTGATTGTGTATGCCAGATCATCCTTCTTTGTGTGAGGTGATACTTTTGTAAATTTCTTAAGAATGCTAAACACCATAGATGCACTCCATTGATTTGCTTATTGGCAGATTTTCTTGAAACACCAAGGACAGCCTTGAAGCCTGGTTCTTGTGTTTTTGGAGCTATTGACAAAAGTCATCTTTTTTCTTGAACCCATACCAATGGACATTTTTTAATTTTAGAAGTTATGTCATGTTAAACTATATTCATGCACAGTTATCAACGTAGGCATTAGAAAATTAGAATGTTTAGATATGAACCCTGTCATTGTTTCTTGAAGATTGCAATTATTTTATGTCTTTGGATAATGAATGAATTGTTTTGGAGGAGCATTAAGTTATACCCAGCATTTACAGTCAGACTCTTGATATGTTTACATTTCCTTGGATGATTTACTAGTACAAAGAGGAGCTCCAAGTTTTCTTCTCTTTCTTTTTTCCTTTCTTTCTCTCTCTTTGTATGCATTTTGTTAGGTGGTGTGGGGTTCTTGCTTTAAATAAATGTGAAGCAAAAGAAAAAGGGGGAGGAAAAAGAGTGTAATATATCAAATGTATTTATAGTGGGTGAGCCCATGCTTTGAGGCCTTTCTCCTGTTCGATGGCTAAGTGGTACCTCAAAGCACTAGGTCATATATTTAGAAGAGCGTGGAGAGATGAAGATAAAAGAAAGAAACAAGCATAATTGTATAAAATAGATACAATGGCATGCCTACGGATATGAGGCTTATCTCCAGTTTGCTGGCCACTTAGTATTTTGCAGAAATAAGTACTTCATTATTTTAAGCGTAATATACAAATGTATGGTAGCTAACCGAGGATGTTTTGCGGTCACTCTGACCCTAATACCATAATTTTAGGAGTAATCTGGTTTGGGTGCTGCAATCATTTGAAACAAAATAGTTTTCACCTTTCCCCTAAATATGGATGCGCTATCGTGCGTATAAGATTAGCTATTGTTACCATGAACATAAATGGTTCTTTTTTCTAAGGTTTTTGTACTAGACTGAATCAGATAATACGGAACATATACTGTACCAGTTCGGTACCTAAATATAGTACGGAGGCGTATTGACACTCGGTACACCGAATTGGCAACGTACCAACATGATAATAGGGTGGCACCGGCATGAAGCCCGATGCTAAGATGGCGAACCTTATTTTTTTTCTAATGAATAAATTCCTACACATTATTTTCGTTTGACATATAACTTTGTTTTTCCAACAATTAAAATGAAAAATGAAGAATGCTTATCTCCTCTTTTCCTTTGGCTTATAACTTTGTTTGACATTTGGTCATCTCCTCTTTGCATATCATCATTTTTGTGTAATATTGTAGGCTGTGCTTTTAGCTGCTGATTGCAATCCACGATGGTTAACTAAGCATATACCAAGCCTGGCATCCTCAAGGCAGGTACCAGTGATTTTTGTCAAAGATAACAAAGGCGGTTCGCTAAGGTTAGGTGAACTGGTAAAGGTCAAAACAGCACTGGCCATTGGGGTAAAGGTGATGCTCTAAATTTTGATATTATGCATCCAGTCTCTAATTTTGTATCCTTATTAGCAGTAATTTGTTGTTTGTCCTGTCCAGGTGAGAGAAAGCTGCATCAACAGAACAATTGATGAAGTTCTACGTGGCAATGCAGTGGTAGATGATGATCTTGAAATGGCTGTAAAGACTCCCTGCAATTCGTCATCTAACAGAAGCTTAATGATGGAATCATAGAGTTAGTAGATAAGAGAGAGGCTGCATGAGAAAGGATGTTGTCCAACTTCCAAGTTAAAAAGGTTTACAATGATAATTGATTGAAATGGCTGCCAAGAGATCATTCAGTCCAGAAATATAGGGAATTTGAATACTGGATTGACAAAGACCCTGGGTCATGGCATTCATCGAGCTGCACTTATAATTATTTGTGGACTACTTCCATTTCTGTTGTCCCTTTTTTGGTTAGATATTTAGAGGCATTTAACCTAGTGTTTGGCTCGCTGAGCAGTACATTCTACAGTACGGATGTTACAAGGGTCGCGAATTTAGGAGCTATACTGTCAAAATATGTGACTTGACATAGTCCAAGGACATAGAAGGTAAAGCCCGTCCTTGTTATCATCTCTCATTCTCATATTGTTAAGGAATATTTGGCTGTTGGAAATTGGTTTGGAAAACTGGAAGGATTTGAAAAATTGAGCGCTTGTTTGGAAATTAATATTTGTGTTTTTGTTTCTCCATAAATGATTTAAATACTAGATTGAGATTGAAACTATCCATGGGAGTGGCAATTTCTGGCCCAACCCATTTATCCAATGGGATCGCCTGCATGACTGATCCGGTTCTGGGTCAGGTAAGGGCCAGATGGTCCAGATCTACAAGTGGGTTGGGTCAACTTGGGGTCAAGACTCTTCAACCCATTGGGTCATAGAGAGAGGCTTATAAAATATAATATAAATTAAAATACTAATATTTAAAAAAATGATAGTATGTGAACCATTGTGCTAGTAATTGTAACAGGAGAGGGTACAAATGGCCCAAAAACTATAAAAATAAGCTCAAAACTAAATGGGTTTGGATATTAAATGGGTCAGCGGATTGGTTGCACGTTGGCAGGTTAGCAACCGGTCGAGTTTGGATCAGGCATTTAGCTCAGTTTCAGTTTGGGTCAAGCCATATGGTCCTCTATATGTAAATCCAACCCGTTCCAAATCTTGACTTTCTGATTGTCACCCCTCAATTAACATGATATCTGCAGAAACTTATATTTGGAAGTAAAATTATTTACCACCCAAACTCTAGAGATTTGGACAAAACAATTTCAAAACTAGCATGGTTTCATCATACATGTTTAGTCTAGTTCATTTTTCTTGGGTTATTGAAGGAAAAAGAGAAAAAGAAACAGTACCACATGAATATGAGCTTTCCTATGTCAGATAGCAAAGTAAAAGAAAATGGTTGAGTGTAGGTATGAGTTTTGCAGTTTCAGCTATCCTTCTTATTGAAACATTGTTTTCTAGCTTCTTTTGGTTTTTCCTTTTCAAAGTTTTTATAACAACCAAATCAATCTATAGAGGAAAAGTGAAGCTATTTCATAGTTGCAGTGTAATTATAAATAGATTTATGTAAATGCTAGATATTAATCATATCACTGCTTAAATCAGTTGAAGTTGGTGATTGGCTAAGTGATACTCGAGGCATGAATAACACCACCTATCCTTGTGTATTGGATCAACTCTTGACCGCAATATTGAACTAGTGAAACACGTTGACCACTAGACTATCATAGGAGTATCTCATTAAAACTGGACACGGATCCGGCTATCTACTTATAAATCTTATTGGATATGGATTCATATATCTACTCAAATATCTACTAATACAATAGTTGATCATAGTAGCACTACTAGTTTATCATCAAGTATTCAATCCGAACTGAGAGTTGATTGGGACATCTGCTTCTTCCCTTAGAATCTAATATGAATTCGGGTATCTACTTATAAACCCTACAGATCTAGACATCTACTTATAAAATAGTTCATCTATAATATTACCACTAGATTATCATCATAGTTGTTGCCACCAAAGAGTTGAGCTAGCTTAGGTCGTTGAGCTAAAGTTGCAGAGAGAGGGAGGAGGTCGCAGGATGGCCCGACAAGATCTCCAGATAGGACACTAGTGCCTGGTCCACAATCAATCCCATGAGTCAGATCTTGCAAAAGCACTAAAGATAAAAAAGCCCTCGCACTGAGGGATTCTTCCATAGTAGATTCTTCAATAACTAAATCAGTCTTCCATAGAAGCAAACAGAGGAGGCCTGAGCTCCTCTCAAGAGTTCAGTGGAGGAGTCAAGTATGAGTAGAGTAGATCAGAATGAGGAGTGTGGAAAGTTCAAGGACTCGAAGGATGTCATGTGGAAAGTCGAGTTTTGAAGTGGAGTCAGATTTTGAAGGAATCAAAGCTGCTCACAGCTTTATGGAAGAGGAGACAAATTTCAGTTTGTATGGAACTAGTCTCAAGGATAAGAAATGTGAATTAAGAGTTCACCTCTCTTATTTGGAGGATCTCAAGGAGTTGGATTTTATAGACGAAGGTGGGTACCTATCATCCTCGAGAATATACGTTGTTTATTAGGGAGCAAAGGTCATGGGGTCGTGCTTCAATGGTTGGGGAATAACGGCTTTACATGTTCCGGAGTTTGTTAAGATAATAGATCCACCTATGGCAGAGAGAGTGGAGTAGCTTGTCGTCTAATGGGTAGAATACTCTAGAGCTCCTTAGCACGATCGTGAAGGACTAGGTGGCAAAGGTTGAGCAATTACTTCATCATCTTCTATCGAAGACATGTGTTAGGCTGCTATAGGTTTGCCAGTGCCATAGTGGATAATTCACTTTATGATATATTGGTTGTCCCCCACTTTCGAGGCTGAGGCATCCTTTGCCTTGGGCAAAGGAAGTAGAAGATGCTGCATCTGTTGTGGCAATAGCGATTGAGGTTGATGCTGGATCTATAGATTGATTCTTCGAGACTGATGTAGGTAAGAGTTTTGTATTAGATATATGCTTTATAAGTCAAATTGATCAACACATATAATATTTTATATGGACATAATTTATCAATTTTAACTGATAAATAAAATTTATATTATTTTCTCAATCATATTTATGTAAATTGTATCTATGATTCATTAATTGGATTAATGGGTATGATAATATATATTCTTAAGAGTTGAGAATTTGAGACGTATTGTTATAATTAACTCATGAACTGCTTTCGATCATAGGATCATTATGAAAATGGTAATCGATCTGAAGATTAGTATACAATCACTTTTTTAAGATAGATGTATCTTAAATTTACGCTGTAGAGACATCGAAGCGAAAGTACAAGTGCTTATTGAGAATAAAGGTACCGAGTGTGATCAACTTCGAGCAGTCATAAGAAAGTCTACCTTCTCGTCAATGACTTACTTATTACTACTCTTTGACTTGAGGTGCATTGATAGTTCACCTTGAGAGTGTTATAGTTTGACTATACCATAACTCGATCTTCTAGTCATATAGAATTCTGAGATGTATGTTGGCTATAGTATATTCATTGTAGGAATTGGATCGCATCCAGATGGAATCTATCAATATCGATAGAGGAAGAGTAGTCTTATGGTGATCATGAAATTGAGTCTTAAAGCCCATGGCTATGGCGGTGTGAAATAATAGAAAGAAGTTTCTATTAGGATTTTACATCGGACTCAAATCAATTGATTCAATTATATGATAGGTATGAGGTTTGATGAGTCAACCTTAATCTCAGTCCTATCGAGACTCATCATAGAAGAACCAAATCATATGATAACTATACTAAGAGATTCTTATTCAGTTCTGATGGATTGTCACCATATACTGCTAGGTATCACTGATGGATTATGGGACTAATTAGAATCATCTTGATGATTGATAATTTTAATTGGTAGAATCAGAAGAAGTTCTGATCCATCGAAAGAGATTTTGATGATGTTGATGATGGAGATCATGACATATCTCATTACCATATAGAATTAAATCTATAAGATCATACAAATAAGAATTTGGCTTTTGATGTTTTCATTTGGATTCATACAGTTTGATTGATCTGAATTTAATTTAATAGGTTCAAGAAAATCATGTTAGCATACAATTAAACATAATTTTCTCTTGCATTGGATTTTCTGTTGGATTAGGCTTAGCCAAATTGGATTTGGCTCGTCTGAACACCAATTATTGGTATGTCATGATCTCTTAAAGTGGATATGGATAAGGGGGCACCAAGTATAGGATGTCCCCCCATTTTGACTTGGTCTTGCACAAGGGGAGAGGGGTGCATGCCTCCTAGAATTTCTCTAGGGGCGTGCACCCTTTGATATCTAAGAAAGAAGGGGACGCACGCCTCTTCCTTCCTTCCTTCCTGATGTATGCTCCTTAAAGATATGGATAAGAGGGAGTTTGTTTTATTTAAAATCCATTTGAATGGGTCTAATAGTTTGATTTCATTCAAACTTTGAGGGGAGAGATTATCTTGGCACCAACCACCTTATCTGGATAAGGTGGTGCACACCCAGAATGGTTTTTGTTCAACAAAAGCAATAGAGAAATGAGGGAGGGTGCCAGATCTCTCAAGAGGAGTCATTCTGTTTTAAGTTTTTAACTCGGTCAAATACTTAAAGCCCTAGGACTCTAGGTTTTCTATTTCTATAAATAGGAAACCTGCTAAAGACTTTCATATCATATTTTTGACTATGAAGCTTTGCCTCTCCTCCTCCAGACCTCCTCTTTCCTCTCCAATTCCTCTCTCTTTCCCTCTCTCTCCCATGCCCAAGGGTTGGGTTGATCCAAGTGCTTGAAGGTTGAAGTGCTGCCCATACAAGAAGAAGAAGGAGATCCGATCATGTGTCAATCAAAGTGTTGTCGATGATTCGATCGAAGACAGATTTAAGAGATCCAGATCTAACTTGCTGAAGCCAGATCAAGCCAAAGAAGACATCCAAATTTGAACCTAAGTGGATACCAATAGAGGCTAGGCGTGTGCACGGCTTGAAGGTGAACCTCGATCAAGATTTAGAACATCAGATCATGAAGATCATCTACCTGTGTAAGGTGATATAATCACCAACCCTTTGTGTGCATGTTTAGTTCTAGAATATGTAATTAGATCTATGAATGCTAGGCTAGATCGGATCTGAATTTTTTTTTAAATTTCACTGTATCTGATCCAATTCAATTTGACTAATAGAAAAGTTCCTTCAACTAGTTTTAGAGCCAGGTTGATGGTTGATAGACCTAAATTGTATAGATCTAGACTATATTTTTGATGAGATCAAAATAGCATATGAATTAAAATGCATGAGATATATTTTTAATTGATACATGAGATGTATGTTTTTCAAAGCATGATTAGATTAGATCTATTTTCATATATGTGATATATGCATGTTATAGATCTAGATCTTGATCTTGGTAGCAAAGTATTTCGAATAAGATAGTCACCATGGCCATCTAGTCATAAGAGAAAGAAAGGTTAAAAGGCCCTCACTTTCCATACGATGGGGTGCTTTTATCGCATGTAGGGGTGCTGCTTGTATTCATCCTCATGAAGAAGAACAATGAACAGAAGAATTTACATTTTGCTAAATCCTAAATCCAAAAATCCTTGGATCTATTTATCATGCTTTATTTTATGAACTCTGTTACATTTAATTAAGAATTAAGTTATGAAAATAATTAGATCTAAAATTGAGAATTAAAAGATCTAAGATATTTTTTATAATACATGCATTCAAGGTGTGGGTAGCTTGATTAGGTCTAGCATGGATGGTTGATCAAACCAAATCAAGTGTTGGTTAGGATGGGATCAAGAGTGTTCTATGACTAGCCCAATAGTTGTAAGTTTGGCCAAGGTCGATTAATAGTCATATGTTATCGATTACTTCAAGACCTAATCTGGCTCTGCGGTTTGAGCCTTGATTTTAAGCGAATCTAATCAATTTTGAATCAATAAATTAGTATCTAAGGTAAGTCTGGCAGACACAACTGATGGTCATTAATTAGAAGCTACTTGCCTAGATAGCATCTACAGCGAGTTAATGGTATATCCCTCACACTGATCTCACTTATCTGGCTAATTGGATTGATTTATTTTTGTATTAGATTGCTAATAATTTAGGCTAGCCCATGCCACTAGGTTAGTCATAATAGTGATGACTAATTAAGAATGAGACCTAAATTAAAATCTTTCTATAAAATATTAAGTCATGTGGTCTTTCACTATTGTAGTTGTGCAGGCCCTTCCTGCGATTGATTATTCTCAGTTAGATATAGTGATTCAATTGCATCAAAAAGATACAACCACACTATTAGGCATGATATACTATAGAATGGAGGAAGGGTTGGGCTCAATATTCTGGATACAGTGAGGATCCCAATCATGAATCCATTTCATGCAAACGATGGGTCTGACTTAACTAAGCTTCATAAATTAGAGATTAGAATTGGCTGTAATATGTTTAAAAAAATATTGGATAAGAATTATCCACTCATCGACTGACTCATCACTAATAACTATCAGGTAAAGTGGTAAGCCAATCAATGGGACCGTAGTATCTACTAAAAATCTTTAATCATGAAGATTTTTGTATCTCTTTCAGAAAAATGTAGGGATCCAAAAAATTAGTGATAGCCCAAATTTATTTTAAAAATAAAATTTTTAAAATAAATTGGTTAAATTAAATACAAAATCTAACTATAAACTTTGACTCTCTATAGGAATTATGTTTGCTTCCAACCTCTTAGCAAGGATCTTAGAGACCAATAGATTGATTGGACCTAATTTCAAGGATTGGCTCCGAAACTTAAAAATAATTTTGAGTTTTGAGAAGTTGACCTATGTCCTTGATCAGGACCTTCCTACTCTACCAGCCTGTTTGACCACTGATCAGAGAACATCTCATGATAATTGGCTAGATGATGATAATAAAGTTCGGTGCTATGTGTTGGCGTTGATGTCAAATGAGTTGCAATGCCAACATAAGAAATGAGGACTGCCAGACAGATGCTAGTTTTCCTACAAGAGTTGTATAGTGAGCAGAACCATACAGCTCGCTATAAAGTATCCAAGCAACTCTTCAAAGTGCAAATACATGATGGATAGTCGGTCGATGATCATTGCTTATCAATGATCAAGGACTTGAAAGAGCTTGAGAAGCTCAGCTTGTCCATGGATAAGGACTTACAGATTGATCTAATTCTATACTCCTTGACTGATTCATATGGGTAGTTTATTATAAACTTTCATATGAATAAGATCTAGTGCATCTTGGTCGAGCTTATGAATATGCTGGCTACTACTGAGAGAATCTTAAAGAGTTCATGAGGCTTAGTATTTATTGTCGAGTGGACTTCTTCTAAGAGAAAGCCTTCTGGAAAGAAAAAAAATTCGTGAAGAAGCAAAAAGTTAAGGAAAAGAAGAAGGAGAAGAAGGTAGAACCAAAGAAGAAGCTGTGGAAAAGAAAAAGTATTTCAACTACAAGTTTGATGGCTATTGAAAATGGAACTGCCTTGCTTATCTGGCAACTTTAAAGAATAAGAAAAAACATGGACCTTTTGAAGGTATGCTCATCATTGAAACGAACCTGATGGTTTTTTCTACATCCAATTGGATGCTTGACTTTAGATCTAGTGCTTATTTATATACTTCTTTGTAGGATCTTAAGGATAACAGAAGATTAAGGGATGGCAAAATGATCCGACGTGTTAGAAATGGATGATTGCTTGTTGTTAGAGCATCAAATAAAAATTAAAACTGATCTTCCTATTAATTAGAATAGTGGTGAGTCAGTGTCGATTTTCTCGAAGATTGAAGGCTAAGTTATGCTCAATTTAATAAAAAAAATAAATTAATTTTTAAAATAAAAATTTAAATAAGTAAATTAAAATAAATTAATTAAGATTTAATAAATTAAAATAATTTTTTTAATTAATTAGGATTTTTAGAATTAAGAAAAAATAGATAGAGAAAATTATCTAGGATTTTAGTTCCATCTTTCAATATTCAAATTTATAATTGATTCATGCTATCTTTTCATTGTCAACATGCAATCTTATAAGATATATATTTCGTTGATCGGATTCTAACATAACCTATTCTACCGAGCATGGACCATATCTAACATGATCATGATCCATCTCACAAACATAGGCTATTTAGATCATACAATCAAAAAACATAATTCTAATTTAATTTTTATAATTTATTCTAATATGAGTACAGACTGTATCTATCTATGATCATAATTTATCTCTTTAGGTATAAATTATAAAAAATTAAATATTAAAATATAAATTTTATAATTTATTCTAATTTAAGTACAGACTGTATCTTTCCGCGATCACGATCTGTCTCTTTAGCGATAAATTATAAAAAATTTAACATTAAAACATGAATAAGAAAAATATGTAAAAGATAACTAAATTTTATTACTTAATAAAAAGAAAGATAAAGTTCAAATTACAAACTCTTATGCTTGGAAGACTTTTCTTACTTTCCTGAACATGAGACCATTAGCTATACATGATATTGCACTTGCTAGCTTTCGGCATCATGAAATTTCCTAGATAAAGAAAATGAAAAGAAAAAGAAAAAAAGAATAAAGGAAGAAGAAAAGAAGAAGAGAAGAGAAAAGAGAAAAAGAGAACTAAAAAAAAACTATTTTTCTCCAAGGGGGCTCTCTACCGGCTCTCCCTATTTTCTTACATAACAAGGCTTTAAATAGGGAAGAAAACAAGGATTTTGGCTCCTTGTTGGACTCAAATTCGAGTCTGCATCAAATTTAAACTTTTTAGAAAGTTCTAGCCATCAGATCGCTGATCAATGGCTCAAAATCCCCTAAAAAATCCACCGACAGCTTCAAGGTCAACACCGGGAAGAGTCTTGATCGTCCGATCATTGCGTGGATTGCACATGGCCATCTGATCGTGCTTCTAGAGCTTAGGAAATTCTTATCAAATTGGGAGTGAATAACAGCCGTTGGATGCCGATCAGGAGAGATCAAAGTCGTCCGTTAGTGCTCAAATCGCAGCCATCCATCAGTGCTCGAATCGCAGTCATCGAATCTAACTGGGATCACTCTCAGCCACTAGATCATGCTTTTACTATGCTCGTGGACCATTGTGAACTGAACGTAGCATAGACCCGAACCAATCCCTACATGCTTAGCCTGATGAAATGATGAATCTGCCCCAACATGCCGCGATAAAAAATACGTAGTCCTCTTAGCGGCCTAGGTTCGCCATATGGCAGCCATTGATTGGCTGCACCTACTGAGCTGACTGGTCTATGCCTATTTTATGAACCGACCGGTTGGTCTACCATGCACCAAACTATATTTTTTTTGTTTTCTTTTATTTTAAACTTCTGGACTTCATAACTTTTTCGTTTTAGCTTCGATTTGAGTGAAATTTATTATGCTGGAATCCATAAATTAAGCTTTTCATTTTCTATAAGACATCCATAAAAATATAATTTTTTTAAATAAATATTAAATTAATATATATTTTAATATTTTTATTTATTAAATTATGATAATTATCACACCCTCCAACTTAAGTTTTACTCATCCTTGAGTAAAAAGAAAAAAATTAGAATTAGAGATATGTACCGACTTGGTAAGATGTGAAAGTTTCTTCAGGTTACCTTAAAGCTAGTTGATATCTGGTTAGAGATTTAAGAAATACATCATTAGATTATTAATTTCATCCCAAGTAGTGGTTAAGTGAAGAACATAAAATTTTAGAGCTTTTTTTTGATCAATTCTCCATCTTTATTCTTAAAATCCTCAATCTTTAGTATGGACTAGATTTTTTTTTTTAATAGCTAGTGCAATGTTTTAACCTCTTAAGCTTTCTTTCTGATCCTTGTAGCAAGCTTTGGATCAATGACTCTCAAATCAGTTAGCTTTAAAACATTAGGTGTAGAATATTTTTTGGGCTTACTGATTTGAGTCAAATAGGCTATAGGTTAAAACTAATTGTATAATAAGCTTGTTCACATTGCCCACTTTTTGATGCGAATAATATTGCTTACTTAGACAACGAAACCCGATTATTTGACGGAAAATCAATGTTTAGAACTTGCCATATATTATTATTTTTTTTAAAAATTTTTTTATCATCATTCATATTTTTTTATCATATTTTTATTTTATTTTATTTTTTCACTCATACCCATATAAAGTAGATTCTTTATTGAATATAGGCTAGAAAAAGATTTTAGAATCACTCAAAAATTTATTCTATTCTAAACCAGATCATTTTATTAGATTTTTTTAATAATTGGATCCTTAGTATTTCAAAAATTCTCTAAACTATTAATCAATCATCGATTAAAATGTCTGAAAAATTTTAAATCGAGATAAAATCAGGTACATACTTGAGGACTTTAAAATTTTTTATTTATCCTTCCTCACCAACTTAATTTTTATTTTTCTCAATGGAGAAAAGAAAATAATAGAGTGTGATAAATGACAAAAAAATAATAAGGAAAGAGTTCACTTGACTTAATTTATTTCTAGTCTTAGCCTGGGGTTTATTTGTTCTTCATCCATGGGTTTGTAGTTCTCCCCCCAACTAAATTTTGAAAGAAAGGTAAACAAAAAGAAAATGCAAAAATTTAGGTTGCCTCCTAGTAAGCATTAAGTTTAATGTCTTCAATCGGATCCTATAAAGGAGTTCTATATATAATCAATTTTAGCACATCCTTCAGGATTTTAAAAAGATAAGACCAATCAGGAGGCCTTATTATCATGATAGAAAATCATTCATGGAATACTTTTTGGTAGTTTAGTGTAGCCCTGATCAATAGATTATTTAGAGCAAGCATGTGATACCAAATTCTATAATTTTTTTGATGATTAGGAAAAAATTATATTTGATGGACCAAAATTGGGGGTGGTGGTTTAAAAATTACTTCAACTATAACCTGATCTTTCCCACTTTCTTTCTCGGATCTAATATGTCTCAGTATCAATTCTTCTTGATTTAAGGTAGGGTACTTTTTTCAAATTAATTTTAGATCTACCACCATACATCATTTTAATATTGTAGATAAATTTTGTAGACAGTCCTCAAATGTAGTGTCAAATATAGAAAAATCAGTTTTAAAATCGTTATCCCTTCTTTCAGTAATATCCCATCCAATAGCTTCTTTATGTGCTTTTAGAATATTTAGAAGTTGGTCTTCCTGATAGGTATCAATGGTAGTATGTCAGTAGATTCATTAGAAAGTGGTTTCAATTTTAGAACAATTGATAGTTCTAACAAGGGTGCTATTGGTGGGCTAGGTGGTGGCTCAAGTTTTTTAATCCAATGTAGGATGGTTTTAGGGTAGGATATATCTACTTATTCCTTTACTTCTGTATTAAACCCATCGTCATCAAAATCATCCATTTCATAATGGGCCAAATAGGAATTTAACAAATCCTGAGAAAGAATTATGGGTGAAGCTTCCTCTAATGTGTTATTTACTTGTGGTTCTTGGGAAGTCTCAAAAAGATTCATCATCTCATTAGTTTGTCCACCCTTATTAAAAGAACTGGGTGATTCTTGGGTACATAGGGATGTATCCATATATAAGTAAGATGATGGAATTAGTTTATCACATAATTTTGGTTCTTTTCTATATATTTTTTCCTTAATTATATGATCTAAGAGAGTCTTTTCAATTTTGAGATGTTGCTCTATGACCATAGGTAAAGAGGATGATAATGGAATTGGTTTATCCCATCATACTGGCTCTGCCCTATATTTTGCTACCTCAGCGATATGGTCTAAGAGGGTCTTTTTGGGTGTACAGGATTGCTCTATGACCATATTATTTTCAAGAGTTATATGTGATTATTCAAGAAAAAATTTTGGGACATTAAAATTTTCAGTCATGTATGGTCCCTTAGGATCATTCTTGGGCAGACTAAGCAACTTACTTTCATTAATGACCATGATTAACTGACCTAACTGTATTTCTAGATGGGCAATGGCTTGAGAGTTTGAGTTTATAAGTTGGTCCGTGTTTTGCATCAATTTATGAAGGGTAGATGAATTATCAAAAGTTAATTTTATCAGAATTTCTAGATATTTTTCTAGAGAGTTAAGCTTTTAATTTGGTCCTCTGGATTGTTCGATGGCTGATTGATAAATTCTAACTCATCTACTACTTGCTGAATTCTCTCCTAAAAAATTGACTCATTGTTATTTGAAGAAGATTGATAATGTGGGTAGGGCATATCATAATGTGCATCCAGGAATGTGGGTCTTTGTAGCACCAAGATAATCACTGGTTGTGATTACCACAAAAAATCTAGTTGAGCCCTCCATCCTAGATTATAGATATTATAGTATAAATTATTTTTTAATTTATAGGCCATTTAGATTTTGATAATCTTGCTCGTACATATACTCAGAAAATCGGTGTGGGCATCTTCTTGCATAGTGAGTGGGGTCGAACATATTGGACAAACTTATTTTGCAAAAGAAAAAGATGGATATAGAGGATTTCTATTGGCTTCTAGATGATCTACTCTATGGGATAGGTCAGTATAAAAATTTATTTTTTATTATTATTTATTTTATTTTATTTTATTTTATTTTAAAGAATAAAGAAAAGAGATGAGGAGAGAAAATTCTAAAGATGAGAGCCTACAGGATCCTAGATCTAAGAATAATAGAGGAAAGTATTTTAATTAGGATTTGAGTTGTAAAAGCAAACAAGTTAAGCAAGCATGGACTCTCTATCCTAGGATTTACTTAAATTTAGATAGCTCCTAACTGCCATGATCATCTTCAAGCCCTTCAGATAAAGAATCAGCCACTCAATTGGTCAGGTAAGTGTAAGATCAGTGGGAGTCTCCCATTATTTTTCTTAGATACCAATTATTTTGGTCAGATAAGCTAATGGAACCAATTAAGTAACCATCTTTCTTCGTGATGCAGTCCCTGAATCACTTGCCTAGACATCAGTTGAACTAACTAATCCTAATCCGATCCAACTCTTAGGATCTTTTATCCTATTAAGCTCGAATATCCTTAGGGGTTAACGTCTAATTGATTTTAAATTAAGATCTGGGTTAATGCAATATGAAGGATGGTGGTTTGTGGACTAAAAAAGGATGATCAAATTTTCATCTTATCTTGTTTAATGAGTTATGCCCTTAAAGTTGATTATGGAGATGCTATGCAAATAAAACAAGATATCTAAATATATTAAAATTAACTTTTATTTTATATTTATGGTTACGCTAAATTAATTAAGTGTTATAAAGTGTCAATGATTTTTTTAGGATTTATGGTTTATCTTTCTATAAATAATTTTTTAGTTTTTGATTCATTTAGTTTTGCAAAAGAAAGTAAATTCAATTGATTAAGTGTTAAAAAGTAATAAATTAATAAGCTATAAAAGGATAAAAAAATTAATGTTAAAGTAAGAAATTAGTTATGAAAGACAATAATAACTAAATAGAATTGAAGTGCAATAAACATAAAAAATTTTTTCTTAAATTTTTAATTTTTAATTAATTAATTAATTAATTATTGTTTTTTTAATTGAAGCAACCTACTATAATTCCTGGCAACGGTATCAAAAATTTGATTGCTTGTCATTAGAGCATCAAATAAAAATTAAAATTGATCTTCCTATTAATTAGAATAGTGGTGAGTTGGATGTCTATTTTCTCAGAGATTGAAGGCTAAGTTATGCTTAATTTAATAAAAAATAAATTAATCTTTAAAATAAAAATTTAAATAAGTAAATTAAAATAAATTAATTAAGATTTAGTAAATTAAAATAAAAAAATAAAATTTAATTAATTAGTATTTTTGAAATTAAGAAAAGATAGATAGAGAAAATTATCTAGGGTTTCAGTTTCATCTTTCAATATTCAAGTTTATAATTGATTCATGCAATCTTTTTATTATCAATATACAATCTTATAAAGTATATATTTTGTTGATCAGATTCTAACATCACCTATTCTATCGAGCATGGATCATATCTAACATGATCATGACCCATCTCACATACATAGACTATTTAGATCATGCAATCAAAGAATATAATTTTAATTTAATTTTTATAATTTATTCTAATTTGAGCATAGATCGTATCTATTTGCGATCATGATCTATCCCTTTAGGTATAAATTATAAGAAATTAAATATTAAAATATAAGTTTTATAATTTATTCTAACTTAAGTACAGACTGTATCTTTCCACGATCATGATCTATCTTTTTAGCTATAAATTATAAAAAATTAATATTAAAATATGAATAAGAAAGATATGTAAAAGATAACTAAATTTTATTACTCAATAAAAAAAAAGACAAGGTTCAAATTACAAACTTTCATGCTTGAAAGACTTTCCTTACTTCCCTGGACACGAGACCATTAGCCATACATGATATTGTTCTTGCTAGCTTTCGGCATCATGAAATCTTCCAGATAAAGAAAAAGAAAAGAAAATAAAAAAAGAATAAAAAAAGAAGAAAAAAAGAAGAGAAGAGAGGAGGAGAGAAGAGAGAAAAAGAGAACTAAAAAAAAACTATTTCCCCTAAGAGGGGCTTTCTGCCGGCTCTCTCCATTTTCACACGTAATAGGGCTTTAAATAAAAAAGAAAATTAGGATTTTTGGCTCCTTATTGGACTCAAATTTGAGTTTGCGTCGAATTTAAACTTTCTGAAAAGTTCTGGCTGTCAGATTGCTAATCAATGGCTCAAAATTCCCTAAAAAATCCACCGACAGCTTCAAGATCAATGTTGGGAAGAGTCCTGATGGTCCGATCATTGCTTGGATGTGGCCATCCGATCATGCTTCTAGAGCCTAAAAAATTCTTATCAAACTAAGAGTGAATAACAGCCATTGGATGCTGACTAGGAGAGATCGCAGCCATCCATCAACGCTCGAATCATAGCCATCCATCAGCGCTCGAATCGCAGCCATCGGATTTGAACTAGGATCGTTCTCAGCCACTAGATCATGCTTTTACTATGCTCATGGACCATCGTGAACTGAACATAGTGTAGACCCGAACCAATCCCCGCACGCCTGGCTCGATGAAATGATGAATCTGCCCCTATATGCTGCAATAAGAAATACGTAGACCTCTTAGCGGTCTAGGTTCGTCACGTGGCAGACACTGATTGGCCGTGCCTGCTAAGCTGGCTAGTCTACACTTATTTCATGGACCAGCCAATCGATCCATCGTGCACTGGTCTATATTTTTTTGTTTTTCTTTTATTTTAAACTTCTAGGCTTTATAACTTTTTCGTTTTAGCTTCAATTTGAGTAAAATTTATTGTCTTGGAACTTATAAATTGAGCTCTTCACATTGGTAAGCTTCTTTCCTATAAGACATCCATAAAAGTATCAATTTTTTAAATAAATATTAAATTAATATATATTTTAATATTTTTATTTATTAAATTATGATAGTTATTAATGGAGCAAAGATTTCTACTATGATCGTAGGAATGTATCCTTTAAGACTACCATCTGGGAGCATTTTAGTACTTTGGGACTATTATTTTATATTTGCTGCGAGTAGGAACCTAATTTCTATCTCCTACTTGATGTAGGATGATTATGTAATTAGTTTTTGTAAGGACCATTGTAATATTTATTTTGAAAATAATAAAGTTGGTAGTGATTTTTTTATTAATGATCTCTTTCAATTATATGTTGATATTTCTGTGAATTGTGTCAAGCAAAGTGTGAATACCATAGGATCTAAACAATATAGAGATAGTGTAAATAAAAAGTACATGTGGCACCTAAGACTAGATTACATTAGAGAAGATAGAATTAACAGATTAGAGAAAATAGAACTATTGAGTTCATTGACTTTCGAGTCATATCCGCTCTGTAAATCATGCCTTCAAGAAAAAATGATCAAGCTGTTCTTTATGGGATATGGGGAAAGGACCATAGAGTTACTTGCTCTAGTGCATTCAGATATCTGTAACCCATTTGATGTGTTGGTCAGAGAAGATTTTTTCTACTTCATTATCTTTACTGATGATTTTTTAGGTATGGGTATGTGTCCTTATGCATCACAAGTCTGAGGCATTTGAAAAGTTTAAAGAATTCATATATAAAATAGAAAAATCGATCAAAAAATCTCTTAAGATTCGATCAGATCGAGGAGGTGAATACTTTAGTAGAGAATTTTTGGACTATCTTAAGGAACGTGGCATAGTCTCGTAGTGGACTCCACCTAAAATGCTTTAACTCAATGGAATTTCAGAATGAAGAAATTGGATCCTATTAGATATGGTTCATTCCATGATGAGCTTTACAGACCTTTCCATTTTTCTTTGGGGACATAGTCTTTTAACAATAATTTATTTACTGAATAGGATTCCTTCTAAAACTATTTCTACCATATTATATGAGATATGACATGGTAAGAAATTGAGTCTAAGTTATCTCAAGATTTGGGATTGTCTGATCCATATAAAAAATAATGGACAGAAAAGTTAGAATCTAGATCCCTTAGAGCTTAGTTTATTGGATATCCTAAAGAGTTATTAAGATATTATTTCTATCTTCTAGAAGACCACAATATGATTGTGAGTCGACATGCTATCATTCTTGAAAAATAATTTATTTAAGATGGAGGCATGGGAAGATAGATTAGGCTTGAGGAGAAAGTTATTGAAGAGTAATGAGCCATGAAACCTGAGGAACCTATTTAGTCTGACCTAATCCACACACTACCTCCTCCACCTTGTAAGTCTAGTAGAATTTTTTGTCCTCCTAAGAGATACTTAGATAGTATTTTAGAGGATGTACAGAAAATGTTCTTCACTAAAAATGAAGTATATGGAGATGACTCCAAAATCTATGATGAGATAATATCATATATCGACTCTGAGAAATGGTTAGAGGCAATGAAGTTAGAAATTGACTCAATATGCTCGAACCAAGTTTGGACTTTGGTAGATTCACTTGAAGGTATTATACCTATTAGATGTAAATGAATCTTCAAGAGAAAGATTGGTGCAGATAGGAATATAGAGACATTTAAAGCTCGGCTTATGGCAAAAGGGTATAGTTAGCACAAAGACATTGACTATCAGGATACCTTCTCGCCAGTGGCCATGCTTAAATTCATCCATACACTGCTTGCTATTGCAGCATATTTTGATTATGAAATATGACAAATAGATGTAAAAATAGCATTCTTAAATAGATATCTTGAAAACGATATCTATATGATACAACCGCTTGGTTTCACCTTTAGTGATAGTGATCACAAAGTTTGCAAGCTGCAAAGGTCCCAATCTATAAACTTAAGCAAGCATTTTAGAGCTGGAATGCTCGTTTCAATGATGTAATCAAATCGTTTGGTTTCATTAAGAATGAGGAGGAGCCATGTGTCTTTAAAAAAGTCAGTGGAAGTGTTGTTGTCTTTCTTATATTGTACGTAGATGACATCCTCTTAATTGAAAATAATATTTCTATGTTGACCTCGATCAAAGTTTGGTTATCTAAGAAGTTTTCTATGAAAGAACTAGATGAGGCATCCTTTATTTTAGGGATTAAGGTCTATAGAGATAGATCTAGGAGGATGCTAGGTTTATCATAGAAGATGTACATTGAAGAGGTACTAAAGAGGTTCGACATGGAGAACTTCAAGAGGAGTCTCATATCCTTCAGACATAGTATTCATCTCTTCAAAAAAATATGCCCCAACACACCGGAAGAGATTGAATATATGAGTAAGATCCCATATATTTCAGTAATAGGGAGCCTTATGTATGCCATGCTTAGTACACGACTTGATATTGCCCATGTTGTGTGTCACAAGCAGATATTAATCGAATCCAAGTGAAGAGCACTGAACTTTTATGAAATATATCCTTAAGTACTTGAGAAGGACTTAGAATATATTTTTGGTCTTTGATAATGGAGAACTCCAAGTGTAGGGGTATACTGATTCAAACTTTATATCTAATATTGATGATCGAAAGTCGACATTAGGAAGCTTGATTTTATGCAATGGTGGCACTGTAAGCTGGAAGAGTTTCAAGCAAACAGTGATTGCAACTCCACCATGAAAGCAGAGTACATCACTGCCTCAAAAGTTATGAAGGATATTCTGGTTCAAGAAGTTTGTTGCAGAGCTAAGAGTGATTCCATTTGATACCATCCCTCTCTACTACGACAACAATAGATCCATAGCCTTAGCTAAGGAACCGAGGTCTCATTAGAAATTCAAGTACATTGAGCAGTGGTTCCACCTCATCCATGATTACCTCGAAAGGGATACGTCAAGGTGAAGAGAGTCGACACCACGGACAATGCGGCTGATCCACTGATGAAGTTTTTGTGCCAACAAAAGACTAAAATCCATCTTGAGAAGATGAGACTTGATTTATAGCAAATTGGTTTTAGGTCAAATAAGAGTTTGTTAGATATATGCCCTAGAAGCTAGATTGGCTGACACATGCAATACTTTCTATGGTCATAATTTATAAATTTTGACTTATAAATAAAATTTAGATTATTTTTTCAATCATATTTATGTTAATTATGTCTATGATTCATCTATTGGGTTAATGGTATGATAACATATATTCTCAAGAGTTAAGAATTTGAGACATGTGTTATTATAATTAACTCAATAACTGCTTTTAATCATAGGATCATCACAAGAATGATGATTGATCTAAAAGATTGATGTATAATTATTTTCTTAGGATAGATATGTCTTAAATCTATGGTATAGAGACACCTGAGCAAAAGTACAAGTATTTATTAAGAATATTAGTACTAAGCATTATCAACTTCGAGTAGTCATAAGAAAATCTACCTTTCTTATCGATGACTCACTTATTGCTGTAGTTGTGTATCTAGTTCTCTGACCTAAGGTACATTGGCAGTTCACCTTGAGGGTATTATAGTTTGATGATACCATAACTCGATCTCCTAGTCATATAAAATTCTGAGATGTATGTTAGTTATAGCATATTCATTGTAGAAATTATATCGCACCAAGATGGAATCTATCAATCTTGGTAGAGAAGTAGTCCTATGGTGATCATGAGATAGAGTCCTAAAGCCCATGGCCATGGCAGTGTGAAATAATAGAAAAATTTTTTTATTTAGATTTCACATTGGACTTGAATCGATTGATTCAATCATATAACAGGTATGAGATTTGACGATCAACCATAATCTTGATCCTATCAGGACTCATGATAGAAGAACCAAATCACATGATAATTGCATCGAGAGGTTCTTATTCAGTTATGATGGATTACCACTACAAAATGCTACATGTCATTGATGGATTATGGAATCAATTAGAATTATCTCAATGATCGATAATTCTAATTGGCTGAATTAGAAGAAGTTCTGATCCATCGAAAGTAGTTTTGATGATGTCGATGATAGAGATCATGATATATCCCATTACCATATAGAATTGAATCTATGGAGTCACACAAACAAGGATTTGGCTCTAGATGTTTTCATTTGGATTCATACAATCCAATTGATTTGGATTTGATCGAATTAGGTTCAAGAAAATCATGCTAGCACACGATTGAACATAATTTTCTCCTACATTGGATTTTCTATTAGATTGGGCTTAGCCAAATTGGATTTGGCTTGCTTGGACACCAATTATTGGTATGTTATGATCTTTTAAAGTGGATATGGGTAAGGGGGCACCAAGTATGCGGTGCTTGCCCCATTTTAACTTGGTCTTGCACAAGGGGAGAGGGGTACACACCCTTTAGAATTTCTCTAGGGGCATGCACCCTCAGATATCTAAGAGAGAAGGGGGTGCATGCCTCTCCCTTCATTTTTGGCATGTGCCTCTTAGAGATATAGATAAGAGGGAGTTTGTTTCATTTAAACTCCATTTGAATGGGTCAAATAGTTTGATTTCATTCAAACTTTTGAGGGGAGAGATTATGTTGGCGCCAACCACCTTATCTGAATAAGGTGGTGCATGCCCAGAATGGTTTTTGTTCGACAAAAATAATGAAGAAATGAGGGAGGGTGCCAGATCTCTCAAGAGGAGTCCTTCTACTTTAAGTTTTTTATCCGATCAAATACTTAAAGCGCTAGGATTCTAAATTTTCTATTTCTATAAATAGGGAACCTGCTAAAGACTTTCACATTACATTTTTTTATTACAAAGCTCTACCTCTCCTCCTCCATGCCTCCTTCTTCCTCTCCAGTTCCTCTCTCTCCCTCTCTCTTCCATGCCTAAGGGTTGGGCTGATCCAAGTGCTCGAAGGTTGAAGTGCTGCCCATGCAAGAAGAAGGAGATCCGATCATGTGTCAATCAAAGTACTATCGATGATCCGATTGAATATAGATCTAAGAGATCCAAATTTGACTTGCCGAAGCCAGATCAAGCTAGAGAAGACATCTAGATCTGAATCCAAGTGAATATCGATAGAGGCTAGGCGCATGCATGGGTCAAAGGTGATCCTCAATTAAGATTCAAATTATCGGATCGTGGAGATTATCTACCTATGCAAGGTGATATGATCACCAACCCTTTGTGTGCATGCTTAATTCCAGAATATGTAATTAGATCTATGAATCCTAGGATAGATCTGATCTGGATTTTTTTTAAAATTCTCCTGGAACTAATTTGATCCAATCTAGCTAATAGAAAAGTTCCTTCATTTTGAGGCTGTGCCAAGGCTTGTTCTAACATTGTGGTTGCTTCTTGGGGATCATGACTTGGACATGCACATTTTGAAGGAAAAACCTATTTTCCCGGCACAGGATCGTTCAGATCTGATTGAATCTAAAAGAATATTTTAATTTTTTTTAAAATTCTAATTAGATCTAAGACTTCATGGATCTGATCATAGAGATCTGATATTAAAAGTTAAAAATAAAATTAAATCATATTTAATTTCAAGTACCTGATTTGGTAATTTAATTATCCTGCGATGATCCTATTGATTCTTGAGGTTCTGGAAGGAGCCATGCATGCGTCTAGCCTCTAGCAGTATCCACTTGGGTAGAATCTGAACATCTTCTCCTCATGAATCTCTCCTCCAAAAATTAGATCTGGATCTAATTTGAAAAGCCTTCAAAATAACTTATGAGGGCAGCCTGTTCGTCTCACGAACACCATCACGTAGATGCTGAATCTTATGTCAAAAACCTTAGACCTTCAACTCAGATTTATGCCTAAACTTTTAGACATGTAGAAGAGAGGGAGAGAGAGGATAGAGGGAGTGTGGATATTAGAGGGAAGGCTTCTTTGGGTGTAGAAAAAATAAATTACATTGAGTTAATTTCATGAGAAGAGTTCTTATACAACACATAATGCCATAAAGAGTCCCTTTTTGATCAAAAACCTTATTAATTTGACCATTGAGACTCTTAGACCTGATCTCCATGAATAACCCCAGATCTCATTTGGTTTTGACACCAAAAATCCATCTAGAAGGTGGCAGCATGAAAGGACAAGGAAGAGTCTGTGTGGCCTAGACTCTTCCATTAAGAGTTTGATCCAAATTAAACTCTATCAAAACCTAGTCTAGTCACCTCCAAAAATCACAAAATTTTGCATACCCAAAGTATAACTTGTGCCTTATCACATATCCAAAAATTAGAGCAAAATAATATCTAAAGAATTTTTTAAAATTCTCTAATCATGTGACCCTCAATTCTCTCAATTGGGTCAACTATTGACCCTAGTCCAATTGCACTAGGAATGAATTTAATTTTCATAATTAATCTAACCAGGACTTATTCTAGTTAGATGAAAATAAACCTATTTAAGATATAAAAATAAGTTAAATCAAATTTGACTTGGTTGCGATGAATCAGAAAGATTACAGAAGGAGAAAGTCAGGCTCAATTGTGTGCTAGCACGATTACCTTGAACCTGATTGGATCTAATCCAAATCAATCGAACTAAATTAGCTCAATTGATGACATCCAAATCCAAATTATTATTTGTATAATCTAGTTAGATTTAGTTTCGTATGGTAATGAGACATGTCGTGATCTCCATCATCGACATCATCAAAATACTTTTCGATGGATCAGAACTTTTCTGATTCATATAATTAGAATGATCGATCATCAAAATCATTCTAATTGATCCCAAAATCCATCAGTGATACCTAGCAGTATATGGTGGCAACCCATCAGAACTGAAAGTGAACCTCTCGGTGCAGCTACTTGTGTGATTGGGTTTTTTTATCTTGAGCTTCGACAGGATTAGGGTTAAGGTGAACTCGTCAAACCCAATATCTATCATATGAATTAATAATTCGATTCGAGTCCTCTGTAAAATCCTTATAGAAACTCTTTCTATCATCTTCACTCTTCCATGGCCATGGGCTTATGGACTCGATTCTCATGATCATCATAGGGCTACTTCTTATCTACCGAGGTAGATAGATCCCTTATTGGTGCAATCCAATTCCTACAATGAACGTACTATAGCCAACATACACCTTAGAATTTTAAATGGCTAGAAGATCGAGTTATGGTGTATTTAAACTACAACACCCTTAAGGTGAATTATCGATGCACCTCAGGTCAAAGACACCTCAGGTCAAAGAACCAGATACACTACTACAACATCGAGTCAGTCATCGACGAGAAGGTAGACTTCCTTATGAATGCTCGAGGTGGTCATGCTTAGTGCCCTCATTCTCTAATGAGTATCTGTACTCTCACTCTGATATCTTCACACCATAAACTCAAGACTCATCTACTCAAAGAAAGCGATCGTATACTAATCTTCTGGATCAATCACCATCCTCATGATGATCTTATGGTCGGAAGCAGTTTATGAGTTAATTATGAAAATTCATATCTTAAATTTTCAACTTTTGATCATACACCAACTCTTTGTCTCCAATTGTCATTATCATATGGAAATCTACAAGCAATAAGCAGTAAATCTTATTTATTACTTTACTCATGTTCAGAACATGATACTTGAGTGCAGTAAATGATCTATGCCACTAAAATCCATGGATGAAACTCCTCACATCGTGATGTAGTCACATAGAATGTCCGACCTCTATAGATAGTCGATACAAAGCTGCAGATCCCTATCAGCTTCTCTAGAGTGCTAGCTTCTCGTCGGAGCCTTTGATGACTGATATTGATCGATCTCGATCGATCTCCTTCCATTGATCACTGGGATGCTCCAGAAAACTAGAAGAGACACTAGGAAGAATAAGGAGGTCTATAAAGTTTGGTGGAGAGGTGACACTCATAACTCTTAATTTCACTTTCTAAACCCTAAGTCGAAAACCTAGGGTAGCACTCACTTAGAAATCCTAAATGCCACTCTTTGGAATTTTTCTTGATAAAAATTCTTAGGTTTCACACACCTAGAATTCAGCATTTCACACTCAGAAGGACTCTCTTCTCATCATGTATGCCTCCATTAGAAAATCCATTTAAATTGGTGACATAGAGTGAAAAAACTGAGTGAATGGCATGTGGGAATGGATAAGGATGAATTGGTTTCTCATCAAAATTCAAATCTCATTTGAATTTAATCCTTAACCAACTCTCCCTTATCCACCTAGGCATGAAGAGAAGGGGTGAGAGAGCTCTAGGGTGTGTGAATTCCTTCATGAGAATCTGAATTCTTATGAAGAAAAAAGGGCGGTGGTCAAAGGGTCAAGGTGCTAGATAAGAAGTCCAATCCAATTGGACTCTAGGCTTTATCCAATTAGGTCTCCAACCAAACTAGTGTGGCTTTATCCAATTAAAATAGAATAAACTCAATCAAATTAGGCTTAAATCATCTTAATTAAATCCTAATTAAATTAGAAATCATTAAGCTCAGGCCCTAATCAAATCAGGGATCAATCTTCCTTAGCGATTAGGTTATCTTATAATCTAATCGGATCAAACCTAATTGAATTTAATTCAATTAGATTTGAACCAAACCTCATTGCTCAATCAAATTAAGCCAATCAATAATCTAATTGCTAATTAATCCTCTCATAATTTACTATTATTTAGTAAATTATTTCATTGCAACTTTTGCATTAGGTTAATCATTAATTGTATTTATGATTATACCCTCGAACAATACTTAATCATCGATTAGCCATTAGATCAGGTAGGAACTTCTATTATGTGTGACCCTATAGGTTTAAATACTAAGTCGGTAGCATAGAAATAAATTTTTTATACTAATCGATATGACCAACTAGTAATGTTACTCGATGTTTGGAAGGTCAAATAGTTACAATGCAACATCCATGAAACTATGGCATATGGTTGTCATATAATTGATTTCTTTGACCTCTATATTTAGGATGACTAAGAGTTAAACTATCAACTTCGGATAAGCACATCCATATTGTGTCTCAACCTAATTAGTCCTATGACTTCTCACAAGGGCTATCCCGGCCAAGGTTTTACAAAATTAAAATATGATACAACACATCTCTTAAAATTAAAAGTGGTCAATCCCATCTTGACTCATATGCCAACTTTACAAGTACTTGACTATGCCCAGACACCTTCCATCACTAAATTAGAAATTTTGATTTAACACTAAAGCATAATGAGTTGCTTGCAAGTCATCATAGTGATCTCAGGTTGAAGGGATACTTATATCCATATCCTTTTGGAGCAAATCTTGATAGCAGAATGCTCTGAAGTTAGTCAAGTTCAGTATAGCTGTACTCTTATATCTCACCTACATAACATACCAGTGTCTCCACACTCCTTGGTTAAGAGGACAACCAATCCATATGGCATAAAATAACTTATACTCGATAAACATTATTGTCCTAGGTAACAACATATCATTTGGTTACGAGCAGATTTGAGGACTAAATAATAAATCCTTCTTTATTAATTTAAAATAATTCTAAGAACTTTATCACAACATAGAAGTTCATTAAAAGAAGATACACACCTTGTAATGAAAAAGCTAAATAATATTTATTAATAGATAATTTATATATAATTACAAGAATGAGCTTAATCGTCAATAGACTGACGATTGACTTTGAAACATAATTTTTAATAGTATCTTTATAAAAATCTATAAAATTCTATAACCATTCTTAAGATACACAATTATTACCATTTGCACTTAATATTTTGTTATCATCAAAATTAATTCTTGGATCAATAATCTTTCATTTTTGATGATGACAAAACTTTGAGTATATGCATAATAAAGCATGATGTGATTTTAAGAATTATACATCATTAATTTTATGAATATACGAGGTAAGCAAATAGATGTCTTAAAAATATACTTCATGAAAACATATCATCCATGAAAGATTCATTCAATTTATGTTCAAGCATGTATTTCAATCAACAATTATATTCCACTAAACTTCTCCCCTTTTTAACATTGTCAAAAAGCTTTATTTTCAAAATCATTAAAATCAAGATTGTATCAATCAAGTTTTTACATCAAATTTGGAATTGAGGTATGCAAGCCAAAAGTGCAAATAATAGATCAAATAATTTTCATTCAAAATTATTCAAAAGATAGTCTCTTCTCTTTTTCAAAAGTAGTCTCTTCCTCTTTTTCAAAATGCATCAGAAGGTTCAAGAAATCAATTTTATTCCACTCAAGATTTCATAGTATAATTAATCTCAAAAGCATAAGGATATAAGCATGCAAGATCAAATTCAGAGCATTTCAAAATTAATGTATCAAGCAAGTCAAGTAAATAGCAAGCTTCAATTTTTACATTACATCAATAAAATATTTAATTACTCCCCCTTTATCTTTATAATTAATAAACCCCTTTATATGTGCCACTTAAAATTTTGTTCTTTCTCCCCCTTATAGTATTTCTTATGCAAATTGAGTCATAATATACTAAAATAGCTAAACATGGAAATACATATTTTAAAGTATAAGAGCATATTTATTTCAAAAGGTACTAGAAATTTTATAAAAATAAAGTTGAAATCTGATATAAGGACAACACTGATAAGTTTTAGTAAGTATGAAAATATTACGAGTTGTATCAAAACATTGAGTATAAAAGGTATATAGAGTATCACAAAGAGATTCATCAAAATCAATCCATTAAAGCAAACTATTTCCAACAAACATAGAAGGAATGATTTCAATGATTTTTTTCCTTTACCAAACATTATCATTGGTTTCATCATGCACCCTAAACATTTGTTGATCAAATGACATTTCCTCTTTAACGCATGGGATACTAAGCACACAGCAAAATATTTATTTTTTTAATTTTGGTACCCAAACGTTCTTGGGTCCTATGGTGTTAGTAAGCATGGTTTCTTTTGGAACCCCAATTTGCTTAACAATGGTATTTCCAATCTTCTTTGAATAATAGGCAAAAGCTTTATGTCTTGCTTGATTGCATTTAAAATAAGTTATTGAAGAATTTTCAAAATGAGTTTTTGTAAACATATTCTTTAAAAACTTTTATTTTTTCAAGTAATTGAATCCTAAATCAACTTTACCAAAACCTACTCTTTGATTTTCTAAAATAATTTAAAACTTTTAAGAACTAAAAGTGAACTTATCAACAATGGATTTTAATTTTTCAATTTCTTTCTTTAGATTGGCATTTTCATCAACCAAATAAGTTCCTTCCTCGGAAAAACTTTCTTTTCTTTCTAATTTTTTTTTTCTTTTTTATCATCTAGGATTCAAATTGATGTTCTAAACTCTTTATTTTTCTTTTTTATCTTTTTCAAATCATTCACCAACTCATAGAATGCTTCTTATAATTCATCAAAAGTAAAATCTATGGAATTTTTAGGAATTACCTCATTTTCTTGTGCCATAGAGCACAAATTATTTTCCTTTTGTACTTCTTCCTCCTTTTTCTCTTTCTTGCTTTGCTCCCCCTTTGCCAAAGCTTCCTTTTCTTCTATTTTTTTATTCTGCTCCCCCTTACTTGTAGATTTCTTTCTCCTTTCTTGCTTCCTCTTCTTGTTCATCTTATCCTCATGAGCTATCAGGCATAAGTTGGAGACTTCTTTTTTTTTTCTACTTTGGAACTTGATTCTTTTACTTGATTTGCTTCATTATAAGTAGCTTATAGTGGGTCCCACACTTCTTTAGCTGAAATACAATAATAAATTCTATTAAATTCATTTGTATCTAATAAGCAATAAAAAAATATTCATGGCCTTTGTATTTAGCTGGGCCATTTTCTTATCATATTCATCTCATTCTCTTTCAAGTTTGGAAAAAGCAATGCCATCAATCAAAATAGTAGGTGAGTGAGGTCCATTGATTATAATTCTCTATAAATCATAATCAAGTGTATGAATAAAACTTTTTATTCTAGTCTTTCAATAAATATAATCAAATCCATAAAAACATAGTGGTCTTATAAGAGAGTGTCCTTCATCAAAATATATTCCAAGGGTTGTTGATGATCTTGAGCTCTAGATCGTTAAGTCTACAAAAGATAAAAGAGTACTTGTTTTGATACCAATTGTTGCCACAATAAACAACCCAAGAGGGGGGGGGGGTGTGAACTGGATTTTTTAAAAATTTTTATATTTTTAAAATAAGTACGTGTTCAATTAAGGTAAACTAAGTGTGCAGTGGAAGCAATGAGTCAAATAAAAAATATTTTTAAGTAAATAAGAGCAAAATAGAAATAAGCAAGAGCTTATACAAACATAAAGTTTATAGTAGTTTGGTGCCAAACCCAGTACCTACGTCCACTCTCCAAATTTTTCTACTTGAAAATTCTATGATAATTCTTTTGATTATGGTATGATTGTTTTGACCAGGCTCATAATCAATCCAAATTGATTATTTTAGTGGGCTTACAATTAACCTATTTGATTTTACATAGAAAATCAACCAAAATCTTCTAAACTAAGTCAACCCTAGACTTAGTCGATACAACATCCAATTACGAGCTTGAACAAATCTATCGTACAAGTTTCTATCCCAAGAAGTTTGCAAAGAAATAAGATATTCAATAAAAGTTATAAATAATAATTAGGAGTAATAAAAAAATAAACATCATTGAAGTGCAATGAAGTCAATGATAGTTGCTCTTTAAAGTTTGGACTTCTTCACTTGAATGAATGAAAGGGTCTCTTTTGATTTTTGAGGATGTTTTCTTGAAAGCTCACTCATTTAATTACACTTGATTCCTCTCTTTTTGAGTTGCTCAAAAATATTCAATGTCCTCACCAAGAATTTAGATTTTTCTCTATTTTCTCTTAGATCTACTTTTCTAATTGATATCAAATCTAAAATACACTTAGAATTGGTTGGAGGTGTATTAGCCATTGGAGAGGTCAAACTAGTCTTTGGAACTCAAATTTGTCCACTAAAAACCTATAGGAAAACTAGCCGTTAGGCTATCATCGCAGTCAAGTCAACTTATGTAGACTTAGAGTTGAGTTTTGCAGACTTGGAGTAGACTCAAAATAGTAGGAGTTGACTTGAGGTCAGTGCAGAAAAATCTACTCTCTATTTGTAAGATCGATTTCCTAAAGTTTAGAAGACTTGGAACCAGCAACCAAAGACTTCCTACCAGAAGGAGGTGGTAGCACTAATGAATAGACACCAAGAGATGGGCGGCTAATAAAGAGAGAGGAGAGAGTAGGGTTTCAAGGAGAAAAGAGATTTCTACTACTCTTGCTCATAAACATTACATATACAAAGTATATATATATATAAACCTTGAGCCAATATGACTCAACCTTAAAAAAACTTTTCTAGATAAACCCATACATGAAAGCACTCACCCAAGTCTATGTCTTGCATGCTCTCATTCCTAGGACTAAAGACCTAACCCTATATATGAATTAGCCATCTAAAAACCTCTCAACTCAAGCCTTAAGATTTCTTAGATTAGACTCAATCCAAGACCAAACAAAAAATTCCGTGCTCATTTATCCACCTATCCGAGCCGGCTTGATGAAGACTCGAGCCGGCTCGATCATCTATCAAGCCATAAAATTTTGAAAACATGTTCTCTATTTGTTTGAGAGAGCTAGCTTGATTTTGGCCTAAGCTGGCTTGATCTCAGCTCGAGCTGGCTTGGCCTGTATTTGAGCCAGCTCGATAGTGTATCAGGCTTCCATCTCGATTGATACAACTCCAGCCATTCCAAGCCTCCAGGAGCCACCATCTTGACTCCTTCATGGTCTCCTAAGACTTGGGAGCACCATCCTTGCTCTTTCAATCTCTACCTTGGTGCCCCATGGCTTGGGGCAACTCCATCCTATCCATCAAACACATCAATATCACACATTTATGAAAGCTATCTCATGAAAGAACCTTTATTAGTGCCCAGCTGGATTCTTTTTGGTATGAACCTTCACCAGCTCTACCTCACCATTCTCCATGAGCTCTCTGATCTGGTGATACCTGATGTCGATGTACTTTATCCTCGCATGATAGACTGAGTTCTGAGCAAGTAATAGTGCACTCTGGCTATTGCAGTACACTTTAACGATCTTCTGTGCAAGGCCCATCTCCAATGCCATTTTCTTCAGCCATAAAGCCTTCTTTATAGCTTCTATAATGCTGATGTATTCCACCTTAGTGGTGGACAAGGCCATTATGGGCTGCAAGTATAATCTCTATGAAATGGAACCTCTATTTAAGCAAAACATGAATCCTATCGTTGAACGTCGGGTGTCCACATCTCCATCAAAATCCGCATCCACAAATCCTTCTATCAGCCTGCGAGTCTCCTTGGACATGTTGGAGCATCCCTCAATACTTTCTTACTGTCCATAGCTGATGCTGACTCTAACAGTACCTGCCAAATATCTGAAGATACTCTTTAGTGCTCGCTAGTGCTCCTTACTAGGTTGTGTCATGAATTTGCTCACTTGACTTACTGCATGAGCTATGTGTCGAAAAATGTATCGTAAAGCAAATCATCAGCCTATTGATGGTTGAGCTACTTTATATTTATAATTAATTTATTAATAAATAAAATATATTTTTGATATTTTTCATCATCAAGTATTTATCTTCTAATGAACTCCATTGTTGTGATGAAGTCCTTAGGACTATTTATCTTTGATAAAGAGAGGATCTATCGATTAGTCCTTAAATTTATTTACGACCAAATGATAGGCTATTAATAAGGATGATAGTATCTATCGAGCATAGGTCGCTGTATGCCATATAGGTTGGTTGTTCACTTAACAAGAAGTGTGAAGACATTGGTATAGCATATAGATGAGATGTATGGGTACATCATCATTGAACATGACCAACTCTAGAGCATTCTACTATCGAGAATATTTTTAATGGGATATAGATATAAGTATTTCTTAGATCTGAGATTATCTCAGTGACTGACAAGCAACTCACTGTGCTTTGGTACAGACTAACTAAATTTTTAATTTAATAATGAAAGACTTCTAAGCACAGTCAAGTACTTATGAAGTCAGAGTATGATCAAGATGAGATTGACCACTCCAAGAGTTGGAGAAGAATGTATCGCTGTATTTCAATATAGCAAAAATCTTGGCCAGAATAATCCATCAGATGGATTTGGTATTTTGAAATACAATGTGGATAACCTAATCAGAGTTGATAGTTGAACTCTGAGGTGTCCTATGAGCATTTTGGTCAAGGGGATGAATTATATGAAAACTATATCTACATGAGTTCTAAGGATATTATTTTACACATTCGACCTATCCGACCGTCGGGTACCATTGCTAGATGGTCACTTTGATTGGTACTGAAATCTATTCCTATGCTATTGACTTAGATTCAGATCTATGAGGTCACATACATTAGAGCTCATGATCTGATCGGATGATTGATTAACATTAAGAATTATTCTAGGGTTAAACAATCAATACGATTGGTGTTTAACCTAGTGCAAGTGTTGCAGGAGGATCGATTAGCAATTTGATTGCTAATTGACTTAATTTGATTAAGCTAGAAGATTGAAATTAAGTTTAATTAAATATAATTTAATTAGATTTAGTTTGAACTTGATTGAATTAAGTCCAATTGACTTATTGGATAAGCCAAGTGCAAGAAAGAACTAGTCCTAGTCTAACTAGGACTCGGGTCAACCAAATTTTTTAATTTGATTAAAAAATTAAATCAAAATTAAATTTAATTTAATCTAATTTAATTAAGTTTTTAAATAGATTAGAGTCTTATTTAATTAAATTAATTTATTTTTGATTTTATTTGATTAAAAGATCTTGTTTGACCAAGTTAAAATAGGAGTCCTAGTGTGACTAAGACTCCCTAACCTTGCGCCACCTTAGCCCACACCCCCCACGCCCTTTTTTTTTTTTATCTTGTGCGTGAGATCTCCTCTCCTTGATGTTCACACATGCCCCTCTTTTCCTCATTTTTTCATAAGATAATTTGTTGAAAGACCAAGTCAAAAGGGGAGTTAGTTTTGCTTTAGGACTCTATGAGATAGAATCCTTATTGACCAAAACACCATCCCTTGAGTGCTACCCCCACTTTTATTAATTCTTCTCTTATTTAACATGAGAAACCTCTTTTTTGTGCTCCCTCCCTTGCTGGTCCATGCCAATAATTATGGAGGAGGTGCCCAACTCTTGGGCACCCCCTTGTCTTGCCCTGTTTGACCTTTCCTTATCTAGTTTTTGACCTAGACAAGGACTCTTCTTTTTTTTCTTTATTTATTGAATGAATTTTTAGCTAAAATTTTCATAAAATATAAAGCTTTGGGAGAGGATTGGGGTGTGCAAAAATTAAAGGAAGAGGGTCCTTGGGACTGGGGGTTCCATAGGCACCAAACTAGGTATCTAGGTGAGAGAAAAGAGAAAAAAAAGAGGGTCTTCTTCTAGGACTGTTTTATTCTTCATCTCTCCTTTTAAATTTTTTCTAAGAGAGTCTCAGATTAGATAACTCTCCTCTTTCTTCTCATATTTTAGAGAGTCCATGTTTTGAAGAAGAAAGCATCGGATCGATCGCCAAAGAAGGATCAGCATGGTACTAGCATGCTGTGCTGATTTCCTGCATCAGACTTTAGATCAGAGTTCGTAGGCTCATGTGAACGACTCCTAGAGGTCGGATACATGTACGGCTCATGAATTCATTCTCAAGCTTGGATCAGCAAGTTAGAATGTCTAACTTGCACAGGTAATAGATCTGATCTATTGATTTCATACCTATATTAGATGTAGTATAGATCTAGGTTGATGTGATCAATCTTTCCTTTCTCTTTATATTTTTAATTTTTGATTTAATATCATACCTTGATCATATAATAGATCTAAGATCTAGATATTTATATATTTATTTAAATAAATATTTAATTTATTTAAGTCTTTCATTATCTGATCCTGAAAAAGTTTCAAGATCTACTCATGAAACCCTAGATCTGGTTTCCATAATTGATATCAGATCCAGATTCTTATTACATGATTTTTTGTACATATTCAGATTATTTCTTAGATTAGATCTAATTTATAATCTAATTATTAAATCTAAAATTAAAAATCTAGATCTCACAAACTACCATAAGGTTATCCTACTGTAAGGTTTATCCCTTACAGTGAAAAGGTTGTCCTAGTTTGTAATGATCTAACTCTAATTATAAATTTATTAGATTAGATTTAATTTTATTTATGATTTAATAGATTTAAAATAGTTTTAGATCTAAAAATAAAATATTTTAGATTGCATGGACTGCCATAAGGTTGTTCTGCTGTAAGGTCTATCCCTTACCGTGGAAAGATTGTCCTAGTACGTGCTGAGCTAAAATATTGATCATAAAATTTTAGATTAGATCTAAAAAATTTTATGATATGATTAAAAATATTTTAATTTAATTTTAATCATCATAAATGTATTATATTTGATCTAGAAAGATTTATGATTGATTATTATTGAAACTATTTCAATTACATGAACCTATTTAGATTAGATCTAAAGTAGTTTCATGTTTATTTTACTTGCATATTGATTATGAATCAAACAAGCAACTTGGTTGATAGAACCATGTTATAAAAATATTTTATAAATATAAAAATTAATTTCAAAAAGCCAAACCCCAACCCTTAGCCCAAAGCTTAATTAAGAATTAACAAGTTGTTTGATTAGGTTCTAGGATTGTAAATTGAAGATCCTATGACACGAATCATAACACATTGGGTTAATGGATTAGTGAAGATTAGATCCATTAATTGGATTAGACCTAAGATTAGATTAAAGAATGGACTTAATTAGAGAATTGACTAAATCTAATCAATTATTGTCTTAGATTAGGTCAAGGATTTTTTAGATTAATTACAATAGTTATAGTTGGTCAAGTCCATATCTTTAATAAGAACCAAATGGACTTGATTCTTGGCTAAGAGGTCTAGCTCGAACTGTTAGGTTGATCTAATCAAGATTAATTAAACCAGTTGGTATCTAAGGTAAGTTTGGCACATACGATCGATAGTTTCTAATTGGCAGCCCGCTTACCTAATTATTTTCGATGGTGTCTAAGGCAAGCTTTGGCAGACCCTTCCATCGATCTCACTTACCTGGTCTTCTTAGTGAGATTGAGTTTTGATCAAATCACTTGACAATTTGAGTTGACCCATGTCAGTTAGATAAATTAGTGTAACTGATTTGGTTCTCCTAGACTAGCGTGTTAGTTTTCTCCCTTAAGCTAATTTGGTGAAGTCAGTGGGAGGATCATAACAAGCTGGTTAATCTGATCTACTCACTTCTATAAATAAATCCTCTAAAATTATTAGATCTCCAAAATAAAATAGTTATATGATAACTGAATTATAGCCTCCCATTAAAGTGGATGATAATGGATCCATCAGTTGGATAATCATTGGAGGCCCAAAGGCTTGGTGCTTATTGGTTGATGAAATTATCATTCATTATATGATTTCTTAGATACATCTTTCTAAATGGTGGTCAGGTGGGCCAACCAAAGTTGGGCCTGATCATTTATTGGTTAGATGGGCTAAGTATGGTCATGTTAATGGTTGGACCTAACTGGACCCTTTTCTGAGAAGACCAAAGCCAACTGATTAGGGGCTGGGGCAAAATTTAGTTACTAGAAGTTGTTTGAAGAAATAATTGATTATGAACCTACCCTTAGATATACATGGGTGAGCCAACCAAAGTTGGGCTCGTATACAGTCTATGTGGATTCTAGTACCCACTAAGAAATTACGATAATTTCTCAGATTGGAGGAAGAGGCTACCAATTCAAATAAATAGTGGAAGAACCTTTTAATTAAAGTCCAAATCTTTAGGTTTAATGAATTAATTACTAATTAGGTTATGTTTTTTCTTCGTGTAGATATGGGCACTTTCTTATTGCTCTGATCATTATTGGATAATGATAAGTTGGTGGGATCCTACTTCGATAGCTGGTACTAAAAGTTGAAGATAGTCCTAGAGTATGAATGGATCCTATATGTATTGACAAATCCTGCACCTGAGGAGCCAGCTGTCAATGCACGTGGAATAGTTAGAGACACTTACCAGAAGTGGCTCGATGATCGGACCATGATGCACTGTATCATGCTGGCTGCTATGAGCGATGAGTTCAGTCGTAGATTTGAGAGGGCTCAGCCAAAGGACATGCTTCAAGTATTAGAGGATTTTTTTGGCACACCCGATGACGTGGAGAGGCATAAGACTAGTTATGCCATCTTCGATGCCAGAATGCGGGATGGTGCCTCTGTCACTGATCATGTATTGTACATGATCAAGCTGATAGAGCGATTGAGTAAGCTCAGCTTTTTCTTACATAAATAGCTTGGGAAAGATGCAATACTGAACTCATTGCCCAAGTCATTTCTTCCATTCCTTACACATTTTAGAATGATAAAGCCTGAAGTAGACTACCATGGGTTACTGAGGTTATTTCAGAACTTTGAGAAGGATCACTAACTCCATAAAGAGTTGGTGAATTTAGTGGAAGGTTCATCTTCTGGCTCTCGACCCTTTAGGAAAGAAAAGAAGAACAAGAAGAAGAAAGCTAAGAAGGTACAAGTTCAGATTGGGACATCTATGCAGGGTCAGACCAGAAAGATCAAGCCCGATAAGAGTCAAGTTGAATGCTTCTTTTGTAAGAAATGGGGGCACTGAGAAATGAACTATCCTCAGTATATTATCTCTCTGGATCCGAACAGATAAAGAAAGAAGCAAGCTATTGCTGGGCAAGATATTTATATGATAACTCCTTATAATTTCTCTATTTATGATATTACTGACTGGGTATTGGATATCGGTAGCCCTTACCATATTTGCAATTCATTATAGGGATTGTAGGTTAGTAGAAGATTCGAGCAAGATGAAAGATTTCTGAATGTTGGAGATGGAAGACCAGTTCCAGTTCTAGCTTTAGGAATTTTGAAACTTGTATTTGAGTTCTATATCATTATTCTTAGTGATTATCACTTTTGTCCTAATTTATTCTTAAATATCATTTCTGTAGGCCTTCTGACCAAAAATGATTATAAAATTTAATAAAGAAATAAGTTTGTAATATTATTATGAATGGTGTTACTATTTTCTATGGATATTTGAATAATGGTGTGTATATGCTATCACAATCTATTAACGTAGTCTATTCAATTGATAAGCACCCTAGATTAGATAGGGTGTCAGATATCTACTTATGGCATTGTAGGTTAGGTCACATAAATAAGAACCAGATAGATAGATTAACTCAAGAGAAAATCCTCGAAGTCAGTGATTGTGAATCACTTCTAACCTGTGAATCCTATATTCTTTGTAAAATGATCAAGTTATATTTTACTGAAAAAGATGAAAAAGCCACTGAGCTCTTAGGTCTAGTACATACTGATGTATATGGACCAATGAGCACAAGTGCCAAAGGTGGATATGTCTACTTCATTACTTTCACAGATGATCTATCCAGATATGGATATGTCTATCAGATGAAACATAAGTTAGATTCTTTTGAAATGTTCAAACGATTCCAAAGTGAAGTAGAAAAATAAATTAAAAAGAGTATTAAAATTCTTCGATCTGATCGAGGAGAAGAATACCTTTTCGGTGAGTTTCTCACATATCTAGGAGAGAATGGAATTCTCTCTCAATGGACTCCTCCTGCAACACCATAGCATAATGGTGTGTCTGAAAAGAGAAATCATAGTCTGTTAGACATGGTCCAATCTATGATGAATTTTGCCAGCTTGCCGATATTCTTTTGGGGATATGCACTCAAATTGGCTTGTTATCTGTTAAATATGGTTCCAAGTAAGTCTATAGTTTAGACTCCATATGAGATATGGATAGGGCGTAAGTCAGCACTTTCACACCTTAGGGTTTGGGGGTGTCCAGCTTATGTTAAACGATTAGTTACAGATAAACTTGGACCTAGGTTTGATAAGTGCACATTTATAGGATACGCAAAAGAGATAAAAGGATACTATTTCTACCATGCTGATGAATAAAAGGTATTCATCAATCTTAGGGCAATCCTTTTGGAAAAGAAATTTCTTGGTGAAGGAACTATTGCCTCTAAGGTTAAACTTAATGAAGTTCAACAGGTAGAAAAATCGATACCTATAGTTGAATCAGAATTAGATTCGATTAGATCAAATCTGGAGCTCAGTGTACCTACATCATTAAGTCATTTTGGTAGAGTATCGCATTAGTCAGATAGATACTACGATTTGTTGGTTCGGGATGGTGATCCCATCGAACTCGATGAAAATGATGAGGATTCGATCATCTATATGGATGCTATGCAGAGATCTAATTTCGAGAAATGGCTCGAGGCCATGAAATCCAAAATGGAGTCCATGAAGGTCAACGATGTGTGGACATTGATTGACCCATCCGAAGGGGTTAAACCCATTGAGTATAAATGGATCTTCAAAAGAAAGAGGGGCACAGATGAAAAGGTGGAGACCTATAAAGCCCATCTGATTGTCAAGGGATATCATCAATGTTGTGGTATTGACTATGATGAGACATTCTCTCCTGTAGTAATGCTCAAGTCCATTCGGATTATGCTTGCAATTGCTGTCTATCTGGACTTTGAGATCTGGCAGATGGATGTGAAAATAGCTTTTCTGAATGGAGAGTTGATCAAAGAGGTGTATATGATACAACATGAGGGGTTTACGTCCATAGATGAGTCCAAGATGTGTAGACTTTAAAGATCCATTTATGAACTAAAGCAGGCATCTTGGAGTTGGAACATGTATTTTGATAAAGTGATAAAAATGTATGGCTTCATTAAGAACGGAGAAGAACCCTGCATTTACAAATGGACAAATGGTCTAGTAGTGGTATTTTTTATTTTGTACGTGGATGATATTCTCTTAATCGGGAATGACATCCTTGCACTACAGTGAATAAAAATCTAGTTGTCATCATAGTTCTCCATAAACGACTTGGGTGAAGCATCCTACATCTTAGGGATGAAGATTTATAGGGATAGATCTAAAAGGATGCTTGGATTATCTCAGTCCACGTACATAGATACTATGCTGAAGAGGTTTAGCATGAAAAATTCTAAAAAAGGCTATCTCCTGATAGGCCATGAAATTTTTCTCTCTAAGAAGGATTATCTGACAACTCCTGAAGAGAGAGAGCATATGAGTAGAGTCTCATATGCTTCGGTAGTGGGATCTATCATGTACGCCATGACATGTACGAGACTAGATATTGCATACTCACTAGGAGTGGTGAGTAGATACCAATCTAACCTCAGAGAAAATCACTAGAAAGTGGTTAAATCCATACTTAAGTATTTGAGAAATACTAAGGACCAATGGTTGGTTTATGGTGAGTCAGATCTAAAACTTGTGGAATTTACAAACTCTAGCTTTCAATTTGACCATGATGATAGTAGAAGCATGTCAGAATATATCTTTACTTTGAATGATGGAGCTATCTATTGAAAGAGTTTGAAGTAGCATACTGTGGCAGACTCTGTTTACGAAGCAGTACGTGGTAGCATCAGAAACTGCAACAGAAGTTGTGTGGCTGAAAAAGTTTATCACCGATCTTGGTGTAGCACCCTTCCTTGATAGTCCGGTCCTGCTCTACTGCTACAGCACTGGTGCCATTGCTCAGGTGAAAGAATCAAAGGCACATCAGTGAATGAAGCACATTCTATGTCGCTTTTACCTGATTCGAAAGATTGTGGATTGAGGTGACGTCGACCTTCAGAAGATCGACAAAAAGAAGAACCTGACCGACCCCTTCACTAAAGCACTGGCAATAAAGGAGTTTGATAACCACAAGTCGAAGATGGGTATTAGATACTATGCCGAGTGGCTTTAGGATAAGTGAAAGTTGTTGGAAAATGTGTCTTAAAGCCAATCGTCAGTCAGTTGATAGTTGAGTTACTTTATATTTATAATTGATTCATTAATAAATAAAATATATTTTTGGTATTTTTTCATCATAAAGTATTCATCTGCTAATGAACTTCATTGTTATGATGAAGTTCTTAGGACTATTTATCTTTGATAAAGAGAGGATTTATCGATTAGTCCTTAAATTTGTTCACGATCAAATGATAGGTTGTTAATAAGGACGACGGTATCTATTTAGCATAGATCGCTGTATGCCATATAGGTTAGTTGTCCTCTTAACCAAGGAGTGTGGAGATACTAGTATGGCATATAGGTGAGATGTATGGATATATCATCATTGAACATGACCAACTTCAGAGCATTCTGCTGTCGAGAATGTTTCTGACGGGATATAGGTATAAGTGCCCCTTAGATCTGAGATCATCTCAGTGACTTGCAACTAACTCACTATGCTTTGGTACCAGACTAACTAAATTTCTAATTCAGTAATAGAAGGCTTTTGGGTACAGTCAAGTACTTACGAAGTCAGAGTATGATCAAGATAGGATTAATCACTCCAAGAGTTGAAGAAGAATGTATCACTGTATTTCAATATAGCAAAACCTTGGTCAGGATAATCCATCAGATGGATTTGATATTTTGAAATATAATATGGACCACTTGATCAGAGTTTATAGTTGAACTCTGAGATATCCTATGCGTATTTTGGTCAAGGGGATGAATTATATGAAAACTATGTCTGCATGGGTTCTAAGGATGTTGTTCTACACATTCGACCCATCCGACCATCGGATACCATTGCTAGATGGTTACTTCGATTGGTATTAAAATCTATTTCTATGCTACCAATTTAGGTTCGGACTTATGAGGTCACACACATTAGAGCTCATGATCTGATCGGATGGTTGATCAATGATTAAGAATCATTCTAGGGTTAAACAATCAATACGATTGGTGTTTAACCTAGTGCAAGTGCTGTAGGAGGATCGATTAGCAATTAGATTACTAATTAACTTAATTTGATTAAGTCAAAGGATTAAGATTAAGTTTAATTAAATATGATTTAATTAGATTTGGTTTGGACTTGATTAGATCAAGTCCAATTGACTTATTGGATAAGCCAAGTGCAAGAAAGAACTAGTCCTAGTCTAACTAGGACTCGGGTCAAACAAATTTTTTAATTTGATTAAAAAATTAAATTAAAATTTAATTTAATTTAATTTAATTAAACTTTTAAATAGGTTAGAGTTTTATTTAATTGAGTTGGTTTACTCTTGATTTTATTTGGTTAAAAGACCTTATTTGACCAAGTCAAAACAGGAGTCCTAGTGTGACTAGGACTCTCTAACCTTGCACCACCTTAGCCCACGCCCCCCACATCCATGTTTCTTTATCTTGTGCATGAGATCTCCTCTCCCTGATGTTCATGCATGCCCCTCTCTCCCTCCTTTTATCATAAGGAAATTTGTTGGAAGACCAAGTCAAAAGGGGAGTTAGTTTTGCTTTAGGATTCTATGAGATAGAATCCTTGTTGACCAAAACACCTTCGCCTGAGTGCCGCCCCCTCTTTTATTAATTCTTCTCTTATTTCATGTGAGAAACATCTTTTTTGTGCACCCTCCCTTGCTAGTCCATGCCAATAATTGTGGAGTAGGCGCCCAAGAGTTGGGCGCCCCTTGTCCTGCCCTGTTTGACCTTTCCTTTTCTAGTTTTTGACCTAGACAAGGACTCTTCTTCTTTTCTCTATTTATTGAATAAATTTTTGGCTGAAATTTTTATAAAATATAGAGCTTTAGGAGAGCTTTGGGGTGTGCAAAAATTAGAGGAATAGGATCCTTGGGCATGGGGGTTCCATAGGCACCAAACTAGGTGTCTAGGTGAGAGAAAAGAGAAGAAAAGGAGGATCTTCTTCTAGGGCTATTTTATTCTTCATCTCTCCTCCTTCTTTTGAGTTTTTTTTTGAGAGAATCTTAGATTAAAAAACTCTCCTCTTCCTTCTTATATTTTGGAGAGTTCATGTTTTGAAGAAGAAAGCATTAGATCGATCGTCGAAGAAGGATCAGCACGGTACTAGCATGATGTGCTGATTTTCTGCATCAGACTTCAGATCAGAGTTCATAGGCTCATGTGGATGACTCCTAGAGGCTGGACACATGTGTGGCTCATGACTTCATCCTCAAGTTTGGATCAACAAGTTAGAATATTTAACTTGCACAGATAATAGATCTGATCTATTGATTTCATACTTGCATTAGATGTAGTGTAGATCTAGGTTGATGTGATCAATCTTTCCTTCCCCTTTCTATTTTTAATTTTTGATTTAATATCATACCTTGATCATGTAATAGATTTGAGATCTAGATGTTCATATATTTATTTAAATAAATATTTAATTTATTTAAATCTTTCGTTGCTTGATCCTAAAAAGTTTTAAGATCTACCCATGAAATCCTAGATCTGGTTGCCACACTATGTCAAGCCTACAACACACCATGGTGTATATCAAACTTTCCACACTAGCAGTGTATGGGACTCTCTCCATATCCTGAGCCTCCTCCTCAGTATGTGGTGATAAAGTCTTTGAAAGTTTGATGTTACCGGCAAGTGGTAGTGTTGCTGGTTTGGCTTCCTTTATTATAAATCTCTCTAAGACTTTTTGAATGTAACCATCCTGAGACAAATGCAGCACCTTCTTATCCTGATCTCTGAGGATTTTTAGGCCTAAGATCTTCCTCATAGGCTCCAAATCCTTTATTTCGAACTCCCGAGATAATATAGCCTTTAGTTCCTGTACGGCTTTCTTACTCTTGCATGCTATTAGTATGTCATCTATGTACAAGAGTAAGAACACCCTAGACCTATCCTCCAAAGATTGAACATATGCACAAGGATCAAATTCACACCTGAAAAGACTGATGCTCCTCATGAAGGTATTGACGTTCTTGTACCACTGCCTCGACATTTGCTTCAGTCTGTATAGTGACTTCTATAGCAAACACACCTTCCCTTTTGTTCTAGACTCTCTGAACCTTGGTGGCTGATCCATGTAGATGGTTTCCTCTAGATCTTCATAGACAAACATCATCTTGACATCCATCTGCTCTAACTCCAAGTCTTGAGCTACAACAATACTCAGCAGCATCTTGATAGATGTATATCTGACAATCGGAGAGAAAACTTTGCTGAAGTCGATGCCTTCCTTCTAGGAGTATCCTTTGGCCACTAATCTCGCTTTGTACTTGATACCTCCCTACTTTGAAGGCTCCTCCTTGCATTGGAAAATCCATTTGCATCCAATGGGGTTCTTCCCCTATGGTGGTTGCACCAAACACCACATCTGATTCTTTTGGAAAGATTGTATTTCCTCAAACATAGCTTGAAACCATCTATCTCTATCTTGGCTCTCCATGGCCTCCTCATAGGTGTAGGGGTCTCCATTCACTATCACCAGGATGTATGACACTTAATCTCCAAAGCTATATTGATTTGGCTATCGCACATTCCTTTTTGGCTTATGCAGTGTAATGCCGATATTGGTCCTTGATCTAGTTCACTCCTGCTGGACCTCCTAACTTCTAACCCCCATTTCAGTCCTCTCCACCTGTGGAGATTCCTTTGAAGAGTTCTCCACCTGAAACTCAAGTCCTATCGGTGCTCCTGCAAGTGGCAAAATAGAATAAGAGATTAGTTGACCAGCTCTGCCCTGCTGGACCTCCTGCTGCGCCGCAGTCCTTCCATGCCACCTCGCTTGTTGAGAGCTGAATTTTCATCAAAGGCTATATCCCTACTAATGATGACCTTCTTCTCTAAGGGATTCCACAGCTAGTATCCCTTAATACCTCGCAGATATCCCAAGAATACCATCTTTTTTGCCTTGACATCCAATTTGTTCCGCTCACTAGCACCAATGTGCATAAATGCCATGCACCCAAATATCTTTAGATGGTTTAGATTTATACTTCTTTCGAACCATTTCTCCTCTAAAATTCCTCCATCTAACTTGGTGTGAGATGATCGATTCACCAGATAGTAGGCTGCATCTACCGAATCTACCCAGAATACCTTAGGATGCCCTGCTTGTAGCCTCTACATCTTGCTTTCTCCATAAGGATCCTGTTCATTCTCTCAACCACTCCATTTTGCTGAGGAGTCTCCTTCATTGAAAAGTATCTTTTGATGCCACAGTCCTTGCAAAAAACTTGAAACTCCTTGCTGGTGTACTCCCCACCGTTGTCGGACTACAAACACTTCACATTTCTCTCATGTTCCTTCTCTACCTTGGCCTTCCCAACTTTGAATTTGGTAAAGATTTTTGATTTCTCCCTCATGAAGTAGACCCAGACCTTTCTCAAGAAATTATCTATTAGGGTCATGACGTATCTTGCTCCATTTTTAGCTGAAATCAGAGCCGATCCCCATACATCAATGTGAACAAGATCTAGTGGGACTGCACTACAAGCTGTGCTGACCACCAACTGAACTCTCCTCTATTTTTCCATCTGGCATGGCTTATAAATCTATGAAGCTCCTCCTAGATCAAAGATCTATCCCTTTTTGCTCAGCTCTTTCAGCCCTCTATCTCTCATATGGCCCAGGCGATAATGCCACAATCGATAAGCCCCTTGCTGATCCTATGTTGCTACCGCTATATCGGATCCTCCAGTCATCATAGATCCCTCCATCCTATAGAGGTTATTTTTTAGCCTCCTACCTATCATTACTATCATGGATCCATTGAAGATATTCAATACTCCACTCCTGGCAAGACTGTTGAAGCTGTAGTCTCTCTGCTCCAGGTAGCCCAATGACACAAGTTTCTTTTTCAGCTCTGGGATATGCTTCACGTTCATAAGAGTCTGCACCATCCTATCAAATATCCTCATCCTAATTATCCTAATACCAGCTATCTTGCAAGGATGATCATCCCCAAGTATCACACTCCCCTCATCGATCTTGATGTATGTAGAAAATCAAGATCGATTTGGGGTATAGTGATGCGAATAGGCTATGCTGATATAGAAATCTATGAGAACGTCAGAGGTAGCTGAAGTTAGGAAGGTGAGGCCATCAATGGGACTTACAAAATATAGTCCAAATCGAAGGTGGGTGGCTCCAGCCTTTGACGCTCAAATTAGTTCTCTGACCAACTAGAATGGAGTGCTCAGAAAATAGAGAAGTAGAGTAATGGAGAGAGAAGAAAGCTTGGAGAAAAACATATCTAGAAGATCCTTTTTATAAATGGAGCATGTAACAAACTGATGGTGACAATTGTAATCATCTAGTAGTGGGTTGCTCAGGCCATGTGGAGTTTGTTATGGAGGATGTTTGTCATGACTGGTAGGTAGTGGAGATCCATTTATTGGAGTTCGGATGTAGGTTGGAGACTTCAGTATATGTGGTAGACTTATAATCGATCGAGATCCATCGAGGCAATGTCTAGTGGCTTTAAGAAGTTTGGAAGCCTCAGGAGAGTCGAACACTGGTAGATGCCTCCTAGATTGAGATATGAAGCACTATGCTAAATCCTTCATGAAAAAGTCATCATGAATCGGTGGCTTGATGAGGTCCTTTCAAATGGCTCCAACTGACAGGCGTAACATGGACTAAGTAGGTCTATGACTGGCTAGGAGAGGTTTGTCCTAAAGGATATTTGGATGGAAGAAAGCACGATGATAAGGAGTGCATCTAGAAGGAGTTCGTCTGGAAGGAGCACTGCTGGAAGGAGTGCGGTTGGAAGGAGTTTGACTGAAAAGAGTACTGCTGAGAGGAGTGCAGTCGGAAGAAGTTCGTCCGAAAGGAGTTTGACTGGAAGGAGCACTGCTAAGAGGAGTGCGCTGGAAGAAGTTCATCTGGAAGGAGTTCGACTAGAAAGAACACTATTGGGAGGAGTGCGGCTGGAAGGAGTTTGGTTGGAAAGAGCGTGTTGTCCACAATATAGGACTTTGGCTGTCTTTGAAACTCATTACCAATCAAGGTTGGGTAGGTTGAACTTTGGTCCTATCATTCATTATGAGTTAAGTAGCAAGGTTTGTTAAATAATAGTTTTCTTTTACTATTCAAGATCGTTTGGCCGAGCATCAATGTACTTTCGATAAGTTCCATGATACGGACTTGTTGTTGAGAGGGTCGGTGAATTCTTTTAGAATGGTGGTTGGCAGTTAAGGACTTCAGCAGGGGTTGGCAGTTAAGGACTTCGATGGGAAATATTTTACCCCCAACACTTATCCTTTTACTCTCGAGTTTGGATTTCGAACGAAAGGAGTATGAAAATCACAATAGCTGAAGTTCTCTACCAATTTCCTACCTATCAAGAAATGAAATATTTTGACTTTTTTTGAGCTGCCGTTGAAGCTTCTTCAATATGAGGTGATTCGAAAAGATAGATTTTTAAAACCCCCCTAAAGTACCACCCAATGTATGGTGCAATTAAGGTTTTGTCAGCTGCCTGCCCTCTGTCATGATGAGTGGGATACGTGTTGATCGTAGATCGAGTGGAGCAGATCTACGATCATAACTGCCTTGGGCTCCACTCTATGTTTAAATTCCTCCTCCTTGTTCCAACTTCTCACTTCTGCTGGTATCTTCTTCCTCTTGTTCCTTGCTTCTTCATCCCCTTCGAATAGTCTACTGCGATCGTCATCTTTCTTGACTGCTTCTCGACCTTTCGATCGTCTTTTCGTGCTCTGCAATCTTGTTTAGGTTAGTTCCTCAACCCTTTCTTCTTCGCCTCTTTGCCTTTCAATCATTGTTTGGGGGTCTTCTTTAGGTTTTCTTGGTCGGTTTCGCTCCTTTCCCTTCCAATGTTTTGCTATCTTTTTTCTTGGTTTTTTGGTTCTTTTTTTCAAATTTAGTTTGATTCATATGTCCACTGAAGAATCTTGGTCGACTTGTTCAGGAAGTCAAATTCATCTAAGCCTGATGGATCCAACCCATAAGGAAGTCGAGGTCATAGAAGTATCCCATCCCTCTTTCGCTCCTAATACCATTGCTTGTGCACTTCATCCTATAGACCTTTTCTTGAAATGAATTCAGTACGAGATTCTCCCAGAATATGAGCTTGAACTCCCCAGACCAAGCGGTCGAGCTTGTTCTCCACCTCTAGATTGTTTTTACTTATATACGGAGGCCTCCATGCTGGACTTCAACTTCCAATCCCTCCTTTCATTGTAGCTCTCTTTAGGTTCTTGAATATCTCCTTCTCCTCCATGGTGCCAAACTCGTTTAGGTTCATCATAGGATTTCTATCTTTATGCATCATGGCCGAGATCTGACGTTCCATCTCTCTATTCTGCAATTACTTCACTTTCAAGAATCACCCCACCACCAAAGATTGGTGGTATCTGTCCCCTCAGTTCGGCAAGAAGGGGTTACTTAAGGATGCCCCTTCTTTCATTCATAACTGGAAGAAAAAGTTCTTCCATATTGCGTGTCCATCCTTAGACTTAGGGCTTCCTCCCTAGGGATATCTGAGAGATTCGGTCCGTCGGGCTCTGAGATTAAAAAGAGAGGATCAAGAATCGGTTAGCAAGATTAGAAATTATCAGGCTCCCACTCTATCTGAGCTAATCAAGGACCAGACTTTATTCAACTTTGGTTTAAGTCCTCTCAATCTGGTAGGTACATTCTTGAATTTCATGAGTCTCTTTCTCTTCCCTCCTAATTATGAATTTTCTCTTATTGTAGAAATAGACATGGATGAGCTTCAGCATCTTTCAAAAAGGACTCCGAGCTCACCAAAGGAAGGGCACCATGACTGGTGAGTCTTCCAAAAGGGTGAAGGTCAATGCCTCAAGCTCTGCCGCGCCCGCTGACACCACTATCTATGCTTTGCTTGTGACCATCCGACACCACCAAGAGGTCATCCTCCACCTCCTGATCAGCAACTATACTAGAAGAATCAGATCCTCCATTTTCTTCTTTTTGGTTCTTCAACAATGGGCAATCATGCCAAAAATGCCCGATCTTATTGCAATTGTAACACTTTACTTATTTTCTACCTTTCCGAGACTTTGATCTTCCCCTTGATTTTTCTTTTATCCTTCCTCTTCCAGATCACTCCCCTATAGTCAAACCTTCTTGGGGAATGCCATTCTTGGTCATCTTCTATCTCTAATCATTCGTGCACAATACTGAGACAATGTCTTGATAGTATAGTGTCTCTTTTCTATAGAGAAGTGTCATGACCAGTGGATCAAAGGAAAGGGGCAGCGAATAAAGTAATAGCAATGACTTGTTTTCCTCCTCCATCTTCACCCCAACATTCAGCAATTCATTGCTCACTTGATCAAACAACTGTATGTGACTGAGGACATCTCCACCTTTAACCATACGAATGCTATACAACCTCTTCTTCAACATAAGTTTGTTGCACATGTTCTTTCCTATATAAAGATCCTGCAACTTTGACCAAAGTTCTTTAGGATTTTTCTCTTCCAATATCGAATAAAGGACCGAGTCTGCCAAACATCCTCTAATCATTGAACATGCCCATTTCTCCATCAACATTCATTGTCGATTTATGATCCTTTTCGGCCTATTCTCCAATGCTTGATCTAATTCATGCTGCACAAGGACATCCTCTACATGAACTTTCTACGTGAAAAAGTTTTCTTTTCCATCAAACTTATCAAAATCTATCTTTATGCTACTTTCCATGATTAGATCCAGGTCACACAATAGCAAAATTACCAAGATAGATTTGAAGTACCTCGATAGGATCTTGCTGAAATTTTAGCCTTTATAGATCTCTTCCTTCTGCGTTCTCCTTCTTTCTCCATATGACCTGAGCTTTGATACCAATTGTAAGATCGATTTCCTAGAGTTTAGAAGACTTGAAACCAGCAACCAAAGACTTCCTACCAGAAGGAGGCGGCAGCACTGATGAATAGACACAAAGAGATGGATGGCTAATAGAGAGAGAGAGAGGAGAGAGTAAGATTTTAGGGAGAAAAAGGGATTTCTATTACTCTTGTTCATAAACATTACATATACAAAGTATATATATAAATCCTGAGCCAATATGACTCAATCCTAAAAAAATTCTCCTAGACTAACTCATACGTGAAAGCACTCACCCAAGTCCATGTCTTGCATGCTCTCATCCCTAGGACTAAAGACCTAACCCTTTACATGAATTAGCCACCTTAAGACCTCTTAACTCAGGCCTTACGATCCCTTGGATTAGACCTAATCCAAGACTAAACAAAAGACCCCTGCTCATTTTTTTGCTTGTCCGAGCTGGCTCGACGAAGACTCGAGCCGGCTCAACCACCTATCAAGCCATAGAAATCTAAAAATATGTTCTTTGTTTGTCTGAGAGAGCTAGCTCGATTTTAGCTTGAGCTGACTTGATCTCAGCTCGAGCATGCTTGACCTATATCCAAGCCAACCCAATAGTGTATCAGCCTTCTATCTTGGCTGATACAATTCCAGCTATTCCAAGCCTCCAGGAGCCACCACCTTGACTCCTTCATGGTCTTCCAAGACTTGGGAGCACCATCCTTGCTCTTTCACATCTTCCTAAGAGAGTCGACTCAAGCATTGTAGGAGTTGACTCAAGACCTGTGCTACCTTAAAAATACTTCCAAAACCCTTCAAATACTTCTCCAACTCGACTTTCTTCAAAGTGTGCCATCCCAAACATATATAATTCATCTTGAAAACTCATTTGGCATGGTTTCTCTGAGAGGATTTCTTTCTTTTCTAGATGTAACTTTGTGAAAATCTAAAAAGCCCTACAACCATTCATGAAATACACAATTACTACCATTTGCACTCAATATTTTGTTATTATCAAAATCAATCCTTAGATCAACAATCTTCTATTTTTTAATAATGACAAAACTTTGAGTATATACACAATAAAGTATGATATATTTTTATGAATTATGCACCACTAATTTTATGAATGCATGAAGTAAATAAATAGATATCTTGAAAACATACTTCATGAAAATGTATCATCCATAAAAAATTCATTCAATTTAACTTCAAGCATGTATTTCAATCAAATATATACTCAATTATATTCCACTAAACTTCTCCCCCTTTTTGACATCATCAAAAAGCTTTATTTTCAAAATCATCAAAATCAAGATTGTATCAATCATATTTTTCCGTCAAATTTGGAATGAAGGTATGCAAGCCAAAAGAGCAAATAATAGGTCAAATAATTTTCATTCATAGTTATTCAAAAGATAGTCTCTTTTCTTTTTTAAAACTAGTCGTCTCTCCTCCTTTTTCAAAATGCATTGAAAGGTTCAAAAAAACTAATTTTATTCCACTCAAGATTTCATAATATAATTCATCTCAAAAGCTTAAGGATATAAGCATGCAAAATCAAATTTAGAGCATTTCAAAATTAATGTATCAAGCAAGTCAAGTAAATAGCAAGCTTCAAGTTACATCAATAAAATATTCCATTACTCCCACTTTATGTTTACAATTTATACTCCCCTTTATATGTGCCACTTAAAATTTTATTCTTTTTCCCCCTTACTATTTATCTTTTGCAAATTGAGTTGTAATATACTGAAATAGCAAAGCATGGAAATACATATTTCAAAGTATAAGAGCATACTTGTTTCAAAAAGTATTAGAAATTTTATAAAAATAAAGTTGAAATGTGATATAAAGATAACACTGACATATTTCAGTAAGTATGATAGCATTACAAGATATATGAAAACATTGAATATAAAAGCATATAGAATATCACAAAGAGATTCAACAAAATCAATCTGTTTAAGCAACCTATTTTCAACAAATATAGAAGGAATGATTTTAGTGATTTTTTGCCTTTACCAGACATTACCATTCCTTTCATCATGTACCCTAAACATCTATTGATCGAATGATATATCCTCTTTGACATATGGGATGCTAGGCACACCTGCAAAATATTTATTTTTTAAATTTTGGTACCCAAGCTTTTTTGGATCATTTGGGGTTAGTAAGCATGGTTCCTTTTGGAATCCAAACTTGCTTAATAATAACATTTCTAATCTTCTTTGAATGACATTCAAAAGCTTTATACCCCACTTGATTTCATTTAAAATAAATTATTGAAGAATTTTTAAAAGAAGCTTTCACAAACATATTCTTCAAAAACTTTTGCTTTTTCAAGGAATTGAATCCTAAATCGACTTTATCAAAATCTACTCTTTGATTTTCCAAAATCATTTGAAACTTTTGATAACTAAAAGTGAACTTCTCAACAATGAATTTCAATTTTTCAATTTTTTTCTTTAGATTGGCATTTTCATCAACCAAATAAGTTCTTTCCTTGAGAATAACTTCCTTTTCTTTCTGAAATTTTTCATTTTTATTGGCTAGGATTTGAATTGTTCTTTTAAGCTCTTTATTTTTCCTTCCTAGATTTTTCAAATTATTTACTAACTTATAGAATGCTTCTTGTAATTCATCAAAAGTAAAAATCATTGGGATATTCAAGAACTACCTCATTTTCTTATGCCATGAAGCATAAATTGTTTATCTTTTGTATTTCTTCTTCCTTTTCCTTCTTCTTGCTTTGCTCCCCCTTTGCCAAAGCTTCCTTTAATTTTGTTTCTTTGTTCAGCTCCCTCTTAGTTGTAGATTTCTTTCTCCTTTCTTACTCCCTTTTCTTCTTCATCTTATCCTCATGAGCTATAAGGCACAAGGTGGGGACTTCTTCCTTTTCCTCTTTGGAACTTTATTCTTTTACTTGATTTGCTTTATTATTAAGTAGCTTTTAGTTGGTCCCACACTTCTTTAGTTAAAATACAATAATAAATTTTATTAAATTCATTTGTATTTAGTAAGCAATAAAGAATGTTCATGGTCTTTGTATTCAGCTAGGCTATTTTCTTATCATATTCATCCCATTCCCTTTTGAGTTTGGAAAAAATAATGCCATAAATCAAACAATAGTGAGTGAGGTCCATTGATTATAATTCTCCATAAATTATAATCAAGTGCATGAATAAAATTTTTTATTCTAGCATCCTAATAAATATAATTAAATCCATAAAAAAGTGGTAGTCTTATAAGGGAGTATCCTTCATCAAAAGATATTTCAAGGGTTGCCATTAATCTTTAGCTCTAGATGGTTAAGTCTATAAAAGATAAAAGAGCACCTACTTGTTAGATATGTGTGTGTGCCCTAGAAGCCAGATTGGCTGACACTTATAATACACTTCTAAGGGTAAAATTATAATTTTAACTATAAATAATAAAATAGATTATTATCTATCACAGTGTGTATTTGAAAGTATCTATGATACATTCCTTAAGTTAATGGTAATGATAGTTCATATTTTCAAGAGTTAAAAATTTAAGACATGAATTTTCATTATTAACTCATAAAATGCTCCTGACCATATGATCATCATAAGAATGGTGATTGATCCAAAAGATTGATGTACGATCACTTCTTTTGGATAGATGAGTCTTGAGTCTACGGTGTAGAGACACCGAAGTGAGAGTACAAGTACTCGTTAGAGAATGAGGGTACTGAGTGTGACCATCTCAAGCAGTCATGAGGAAGTCTACCTTCTCGTCGATGACTGGCTCAAAGCTACAGTAGTGTATCTAGTTCTTTGACCTGAGGTGCATCGATATTTCATCTTGAGGGTGCTGTAGTTTGACTACACCATAACTCGATCTTCTAGTCATTCGAAATCCTGAGGTATATGTTGGTTATAGCATGTTCATTGTAGGAATTGGATTACACCAATAGGAGATCTATCTATCTTGGTAGATGAGGAGTAGCCCTATGATGATCATGAGAATTAAGTCCATAAGCCCATGGCCATGGCAAAGTGAATTAAATGATTAAATCATATGATGAAAATTAGGTTTTGATGAGATCATCTTAACCCTAATCCGATCGAAACTTAAGATAGAGGAACTTAATCACACAGATAACTGCACTGAGAGGTTCACTTTTAGTTCTGATGGATTGCCACCATATGCTGCTAGGTGTCATTGGTAGATTTTGGAAGTAATTAGAATGATTTGGATGATCGATCATACTAGTTGTCTGAATTAGAAAAGTTCAGATCTATCGAAAGGTGTTTCGATGATGTCAATGATAGAGATCGCAACATATCCCATTACCATATGGAACTAAACCTAACTAGGTCACACAAAGAAGGATTTGGATCTAGATATTATTAATTAGATTAATCCAGTTCAATTGATTTGAATAAGATTCAATTAGGTTCAAGAAAATCGTGCTAGCACACGATTGAGCCTTATGTTCTCCTTTAATAATCTTTAAAGCTTATCTCGACTGAGCCAAATAATGTTTTGAGCTCACCAGAAACCTTTACTTAGTCTGACTGAAGCCTTGTCAAGTCAGAAAAGGGTTGTCTTAATTTATGAGATAAATTTGAGACAACACCTACCATTTTTCATCACCTACTAAATTTGTCTTCGGACATTGGTCAAAGGTTGACCTTGGATACTTAGACATCTGCCCATGTGTCATACGTCCATAGGAGAGAACCTGAAAACTTGTCCCCCTGCTAAAAAATAGACAGAAAGGGGGCGCATGCCTCCCTAGGCATGCGCTCCATGAGGATAAAATATGGAGTCCCATATAGATGGGACTCCAGTTGCTTTAGGGGATTAAATTTTATGGTGCCAAGAAGACTTATTTGACCCAGTCTTGGTGCCATCTAAGAAGAGTTTTGAGGGTCTCTAATCTGATTAGATCAAATAATTTCATTCCATCAATCAAATTTAGATCTAATTATACAAAGGACCGTGATTGGCTAGGATGATGTGGCACTGCATGGCACAGCAAGGTCTATATAAACCCTGTCTACATCTAGAATTCAATTCTTCTACCTTTAGCCCATGCCACATAGCCCCTCTCCCTCCTTCTCCTTGCCACCCTTTGATTCTCTCTCTCCTCTCCACACACAAGGGACTTTGGGCATGAAGAAGGTGCAATCCAAGCAAGTGAAAGGTGCCAGGAAAGGAAGAAGGCAGCACTGCTGTAAGAGACAATGACTGTTCTTCCAAAGTTATTTTGAAGATCTTCAAGATCAGATCTAGATCTAATTTTTGAAAGATTGATTGAGAAGGAGAAGATTTTCAGATCTTGTCTGAGTGAATATTGGTAAAAGCTAGGCACTTGCATGGCTACATCTAGAACCTCAAGCAAACATCAGGATCATCATAGGATAATTGGATTACCCAAAACAAATGTATAATCAAATTAGATTTAACTTTTATCTTTATTTTTTTTTATTTTTATTATCAGATCAATAAGATTAGATCTAAGGAGTCTTAGATCTAATTAGGATCTTAGATAAAAAAATTTTGAAATATCCCTTCTAATCCAATCAGATCTAAACGAACCTGATCCAAAAAATAAATTTATTCCTTCAACTGGTATTAGAGCTAGGTTCCATAATTCATTAGAGCTAATTTTAATTTATTTTTGATCTAGTAATTAGATGATTTTAGATGTCACATTAGATATAATTGGATCTAAAATTAGAAAATTAAAAATTAAATAATCTGGATCTAAGATGTATGAGATGCATGACTAAACTAGGAATAGAATTATTCTTTGTGTAGTTTAGCATGATCATAATTTTAATTTGATTAATTATAATTTTTAGATATATTTATTTATTATTTTTTAATATTATAAATATTATAATTAGATCTAAAAGATAAAAAATAAATTTATTTAATTTGTTCATTTGAGATATGATAGATGCATGTTTAGACTAGTTGTAGAAATAGTTCTACAAAAATTTTCTAGAATAAATTTTAAATTTGATATGATCAAATTTAAGTCTTATTTTTTAGATGATGTTTAGTAGATATGTTGATATTATGAGTTTTTTTTTTGTAGAATCTTATGATATGATTTAAAACTAGTTAATCTACTCCTTATATATATATAAAATTAATCAACTAAAAAATATATTGTGCAATATTCTCATGTATATATCATATAACTAGATAAATATGTGTTGTATGAATCTGCACAATAATTTATTAGTTAGATTAATTTTTATATATATGATTATGATGTAGATTCTACTAGTTTTGTAGATTTATCATATTTCTGATTAAGATGTTCTCTTGGCCGTCCGGTCATAAGAATGAAGTAGGATTAAAGGCCCTCTTCTTTCATTTGATGGGTATTTCTTATGGTGTTTAGGGGCTGATTGCGCATTTCGATCTTAATCAAAAGATCAAAACTTATTTTTGCAAAATCCTAGTTAAAACCTAGGATTTTATATACATGTTTTGTTTATGGACCCTAAACTTAATTAAGAATTAAGATTATGAAATATATTAGATCTAAAATTGAGAATTTTTAGATCTAAGATATATTCATAAAATTGGATTCGAGCTTGGATAGCTCAATTAAGTCTTGCGGTTGATCAAACTGAATCAAGAGTTGGTTAGGTGGGATCAAGAGTACTTAAATTGATCAGCCAAATAGGATTCAGTTTGGGTCAAGGTTGAGTCACATGAGTGATCGATCGAGTTAAGACCAAATTAGGCTCAGTGGTTAGAGTCTGGATTGTAGGCTAATCTGATTGGTTCTGGCTCAATAATTTAGTATCTAAGGTAAGTTTGGTAGATACGATCGATTAATTTTTAATTGAAAGCTACTTAACTTGAATACATTCTTATCGAGTTAATGGCATATCCCTTCCACCGATCTTATACCTGACCAATTTTGTCGGCCTAGTCCTGATCTAAGGTGGCTAACCATCCGAGCTTACCCATGCCACTAGGTTAGTCATAATAGTTATGGCTATGTCAAGTCAAGTTTAAAGAGACCTAAATTAAATCTTTCTAAGAAAGATTAAGTCTAGGTTTCCCACGCATTATAGATGGCGGGCCATTTCGAGTTGATTGCTTCGACTAGTCACAGTGGTTCAGTTGTAACAAAAAGATGCAACTATCTCTATTAGGTATTTGATGCTATGGGCTGGAGGATGGATTGGGCTCAATATTTTGGATATAGTGAGAGACCCAATTAGGAATTCAATCTGTGCAAATGGTAGGTCTTACTTAACTAAGGAGTGGATCAATATTCCAGACATGGTGAGATTCATGGATTAGAGACCAAGTCTGGGTGCACCATGATTAGAGAATCATTGGACAAGAGTTGTTCACTTATTGGCTAATCCATCACCAATAACTATTAGGTGAGGTGATGAGTCAGTTGGTGGGACTGCACCAGCCACTAGAAGTCAGTAATCATGGAGGTTTTCGCATCTCTACAGAGAAAGTGTAGGGATCCGAGAAAATAGTGGAAGCTAATTTATTTAAAAATCAAACTCCTAAATAAATTGGTCAAGTCTTAATTACAAAATCTAAGTAGAAACTTTGACTCTCTATAGAAAAAAGAAAAATATCTATGTCCAATCCACTAGCCCGTATCTTGGACACCCATAGACTGACCGGAACTAATTATAAGGATTGGCTTCGGAACTTCAAAATTATTTTGGATTCTGAGAAGTTGACTTATGTATTGGACCAGGATCCTCCCACCTTACCAGCTCGTCCATTTACTGAACAGTGAGCATCTCTTGATAAATGGACAGATGAAGATAATAAGACTAGATACTGTATGTTGGGCTTGATGTCTGATGAGCTTTAGCGCCAACATGAAGATATCAAGACTGTCCACCAAATGTTGGCTCACCTACAAGAGTTGTTTGGTGAACAGAGCCGTGCAGCCAAATATCAGATCACTAAATAACTATTTAAGACTAAAATGCGTGATGGACAGTCAGTCCAAGATCATTGTCTGATGATGATCAAAAACTTGAAAGAGTTTGAGAAGCTCGAAGTGAAGTTAGACCAGGATCTGCAGAATGATATAATTCTGCAATCCTTGACTGATAAGTATGGACAGCTCATCATGAACTATCATATGCATAAACTTTAGAATACTTTGATCGAGCTTATGAATATGTTGGTTATTGCCGAGCTTTCTATGAAAGATTCTAAAGGCTTAGTACTTGCTATGGAATGAACTTCTTCCAAGAGAAAGTTTTTTGGAACGAAGAAGAAGTCTGTGAAAAAATAGAAGATGGAAGATGGAAAGAAAAAGAAGGCAGAGCTGAAGAAGAAAGCTACTGATAAAGAAAAGTATTTCCATTATAATATTAACGACCACTAGAAGTGGAACTGCCCTACATACCTGACCACCCTGAAGAATAAGAAGGAGATAAGTTCTTCTAAAGGTATGCTCATTATTGAATCTAACCTTATGATTTCTTCTACATCCAATTGGATGCTTGACTCTAGTTCTAGTGCTCATTTGTGCACTTTCATGCAGGGTCTTGAGGATAGCGGGCGACTAAGGGATGGTGAGATGGTCCTATGCATTAGAAATGGAGCAAGAATTACTGCTATAGCTGTAGGAACCTATCCTCTTTGACTACTGTCTAGGTTAGATTTAGTACTTAGGGATTGTTATTATATTCCTACTGCAAGTAGAAATTTGATTTTTATTTCATGTCTAGCATAAGAAGGCTATGTAATTAGTTTTCTTAAGGATCATTGTAATATTCTTTATGAAAAAAATAAAATTGCAAGTGATTTTCTTATTAACGATCTCTATCGGTTACATATTGATGTATCTATCTTTAATATCGAGCAAAATATGAATGCCATAAGATCAAAACAATCCAGGGATAGTCCAAATGATAGATATCTATGGCACCTAAGGCTAGATCATATAGCAGAAGATAGAATTAATAAATTAGAGAAAATCGAGCTATTGAGTCCGTTGACTTTCGAGTCATATCCAATTTATGAATCATGTCTTCATGGAAAAATGACTAAACTTCCTTTTGTAGGACATGGGGAAAGGGCCATGGAACTACTTTCCCTAGTACATACTGATGTGTGCAGCCCATTTGATGTGTCGGTTAGAGGCAACTTTGACTATTTCATAACCTTTATCGATGATTTATCTCGATATGGATATGTGTATCTTATGAGACACAAGTCTGAAGCCTTTGAAAAGTTTAAGGAATTCAGATATGAAGTTGGAAAGCAAACTAGAAAATCCATTAAGATTCTTCAATTAGATCGAGGAGGTGAATACCTTAGTCGAGAATTCTTGGACTATCTCAAGCAAAATGGCATAGTCTCTCAATGGACTCCACCTGGAACACCTCAACTCAATGGGATTTTAGAATGATGGAATCGGACCCTATTAGATATGGTCCGATCTATGATGAGCTTCATAGACCTCCTAATTTTCTATGGAGACATAGTCTGTTAACTGCTATATATTTATTGAATAGAATTTCCTCTAAAACTATTCCTACCACACCGTATGAGATATGGCATGGTAAGAAACCAAGTCTGAGTCATCTCAGAATTTGGGATTGTCTGGTTCATGTCAAAAGATAGCAAGCGGACAAGTTAGACTATAGATCCTTTAGAGCTTGATTCATAGGATATCCTAAAGAGTCATTAGAATATTATTTCTACATTCTAGAAGATCATTATGTGATTGTAAGTCGGCATACCATCTTTCTTAAAAAATAGTTTATTCAAGATGGTGGCATTGGAAAGCAAATCAAGCTCGAAGAAAAAATCTCACAAGAGCAACGAGCTAAGGACCCCATGGAACCAAATCAGGTTGAGCCAATACAATCACTACCTCTCCATCTCTAGAATCGAAAAGAGTTTTTTATCCCTAGAGAGGACTTAGGTACTATTTAGAGAAAAGTAAGAGAAAATATTCCTTGTAGGTAATGGATTCATGGTGATGATCCAAACCTATGATGAGCGATATCGGATATCGACTCTGAGAAATAGTTAGAGACAATGAAGTCAGAATTTGACTCGATGCACTCAAACCAAGTCTGGACCTTGGTAGATCCACTAGAAGGTATAATACCTATTGGGTGTCAATGGATCTATAAGAGAAAGATTGGTGCAGATGGAAATATGGAGACATTCAAAGCTAGATTAGTGACAAAAGGGTATAGTCAGCGCGAAGAAATTATCTATCAGGATATCTTTTCGTCAGTAGCCATGCTAAAATCCATCTGCACATTGCTTGCTGTTGCAGCCTATTTTGATAATGAAATATGGCAAATGGATGTGAAAACGACATTCTTAAATGGATACTTTAAGGAAAATATCTATATGGAACAGCCACTAGGTTTCACATCCAGTAATGTTGATCATGATAAGAATGGTGTATAGGATGGAAGCATGGATTTCAAAGCAAAAACATGAAATCATACAAACCAAACCCGAATCCTAGGACCACCTTATTAGCAATTAAATCATATAACATGCATTTATTATATAAAAGAAAGTATTAGAACATACCTTTTATCGCTTAACCCTAAATTATCCCTAATTGCCAGCAATAGTCGGTCAGGGGTTCCACTAGGTGCCCACATGTTCACCCTCCAACATTGATCCACACAGAGACTTGATCAAGACACCAGCACCTCTGATTTATATAATTAAAATTATAATAATAAGAACTTTAATTAAATGGGAAGACTTCCTTAGCTTATAGTCACCTTCCTCTCTCTTACCTCTCTTTCTTTTTTTTATCTTTCTTAATTTTTCTACTTAATCTCTTTATCTTAAAATGACTTCTTATCCTTATAAGGACAAGGTCTAGACAAGAAAAGAAAAGAAAAAAAAATTGGACAATAGAAAACACTTGTAAGAAAGAAAGATAATTTTTCACTTCCTTCGGACTCTTGGTGCGCACCCCTATTTATAATGTATGTAGGGGTGCATCTTAATTTTTCATGCCCTTTCTCATCACATCTCTATGCCCCATCATCATATTCACACCCATCTAAAATTTTGCACCATTTAAAATTACGTAGCTTTGTCAAGAGAGCCTTAAAATAGAAGACTCTTTGGACTAATTCTACGTAGTTTTTCTATGAAGGGTCGTATGCATAAAGTAAATGGTGCATAATTTTAATAGGGTTGGATAGATAAAATGGCCACTAAATGGCCCTTAATGGGACACCCATTCAGCAAGAAAGCATGTGAGATGAATTTGAATAGTCAAAATCCCAAGAGGCATCAAGGATGAGAGACTGGACGGCAGGAGTCTTGGGCAGCGTATTTCCTAGGCGACAAAGAGTCCCTTCAAAATAATAACAGAGTATTTAATCTACAAAAAAACTTTCTATGCCTCATATTCTGATGTTCCATCTTTTTTAAAAAATTTACGTGACATAACAATTAAAAAGTCAAAGAAGGTATGCAACTAATTATAACATGCGCCAAAATACTTTTGCAATAGTAAGATTCCACGCGCAAGAGGAGACTCTTGGTGCTGGGATTTTAGGTATGTGATGCCCCAACTAAAGACCATCATCTAGGTATTCAATATCAAGATCAAATCTTATTTTGGCTCAAATCGGACCTTATTAGAGCTCAATCGGAAATCGATTTTGCTCCAATTCGAACTAGGTGCTAGGGTTTGCTAACATGATGCTAGGATGACATGTGTCCGTTATATGCTTTGAAATGGTCTTAGATTACATTAGATCCTTAATCATTCTCTTTGTTGTGTGACCCATTGGGTTCCACATTACCAGTAGTGAGTCTGGTGTGATTTGGACCTATCAGGTTAGAACTCACCAAACTGATTTAGGTCAAAACTAGCCAAACCCAATTTTGACTTATTTAGACCACTTTTCTTAATTTAAAATGATCAAATTAAATTTTATTTTGATCGAACCCACAAGACTGATTGACATCTAGCAATGTATTATGACTTCTCGAAAGATGTAAATTTTGTATGAATTACCAAATGCACTTTAGTTAAATTATCATGCAATTAGATCCTTCGATCGCCCTTCTTGAATATAACTCTGGTATGAAAATATGTCAACCCATTCTCATAACATTTTTTTCATCTTATGATGAGTTGATTCATTTAATAAAATATTAGATCATTTTCTACATTTTCATCATTTTGGATCAAGTTTCTTGAATCATCATTTGTTTAGACGGTAGATTTGCTATTTTCCTCTTATCAGGAGTGTCGATTCCATGTTAACCTATCTCCATATCTTCAATAATATAATCTACCATTCTAATCATTCAAATAATGAGTCATGAATGATATGAAACCAAAATATGGATCTTTATTATATATAAGAATTTATGGTAGTTTCATGTCAAGGGATTTTATTGCACAATTCTACTATGAGAACCATCTATTAATGTAGATAAGACTTCATTAGATATTTGATTGGATCAAATTCAGTGAACTATTCTCTAATGGACCTTTTACTTGTATTGTGTCATAATAAGTATTGTGAGTTAAATATCCTCTTAATCGAGCATACACAAGAAGTTGCTAGTCTTATCGAAAAACATTGACCGTAACTCAATGTCCCAATGACTAGGAATATTAAATTGGATTTTAAGATTTTAGGTCTCACAGAGTATATCTCATCAATAATCCTAAAACCATAACCGTAATTTATGGGTTTTCATATATATTTAAATAACAATTAATAAGAACTGATATGATGAAATAATGCCTTTATTAAAATATGTATTACATGGTTTTGGAAGACAAAAAATAGTCCAACAAAATTGATTGGCTTGAGGGCATTATTCCTTTCATTCCACTTGCACTAAAGCCATCGCCCTTATTTAATCCATCAATCAATGGTGGCGATCAACAGTTGCAGTGGTAAAACTTGTGAATGGATCTACTATGTTGTTCCTTTGTGTCAACTCATTCTAGTGATACCTTTGTTCTTCAATTAATTTCACGAACGAGATGGAAGCATCTCAGAATGTGTTTGGATTTAGATAAGACCTTAGTTCTTTGCTTGGGCAATAGCTCCAGTATTATCATAATAAGTGGTATTGGATTTCTTATTTTAGGAATAACACCTAATTTAGTGATGAACTCCTTCATCAGACAGCTTCCTTGGTGCTTGCATAACAGCTATGTATTTGCTTCAGTGGTTGGTACTATAGTTGGACTACTTAGTACATCTTCCAACTACTGCTCACCGTTTCAGAGTAAAGCATATCTGAATAGATTTGCTATCATCTGGGATCTGATTGAAATAGAGTCAGAATATGCTTCTAAAATTTAAGATCAGAACCACCTAACTAGAAAAATATCTTGAGTTCTTCTCAAGTTATTTAAAAATATTTTTCATGCTTTCCAATGATCTTCTCTGTGATCGCTTTGAAATCTATTGTAATGCCTAAGCATTAAGAACATCAGGCCTTGTACATGACATGGCCATATCATTATTGATCCATAGTCGAAGCATTAGAAATAGAACTCATGTCTATTTTCTCTCTTCAGGTGTCTTGGAGACAGTCTTTTTAGAGAGATTGTATGCCTTTGACTCATTGGTAAGTAACTCTTTTACTTAACATCTATTGAAATCTATTTCAGTATTAAGTCAATGTACTAGATTGGGGACAAGACTAGCATCCTCTTAGATTATATCTTATAATCTTATATTCCTAGTATATAGGATGCTTCTCCCCAAATTTTTATTGGAAAACTTATTTTGATAAGCCATAATTTAACTGATTGTTACAATTGGGATATATTCTCATATGAAGAGTATGTCATCTAATACAAAACCAAGAAGACTATGATTCTCTCACTAGTTTCTTGTACAGAACTGGTTATTCCAATTCTTAATAAAAATCAAACCCTTTTACTGTTTCATCAAACGGATGTTCCAACTCCTTGATGCTTGCTTTTAAATCCATAAAATTGGATTCCTTAAGCTTGCCATACCTTGATTTGGGGTCTCTATTTAACTCAAATCCTCTGGCTATGACAATATAGACCTCTCTTAAGTAAAACTATAAGGAAGACAGTCTTTACAATCATTTGCATTTTCATAGTCATGGTATGTGCTTATGGCAGCATAATCCGAATAGATATTGAGCAATGGACAGGTGAAAATGTTATCATAAATCAATCCTTGTTTTGCTAAAATCTTTAGCCACCAATCTAGCCTTAATAG